>JARFYF010000017.1:7374522-7384860 GCA_030265395.1 Rhina ancylostomus | reverse complement strand
TCTTCTTTCCCCTTAAACCAATGCCCTCTAGTTCTTGATTCCCCAACCCTGGGAAACAGACTGTGTGCATTCACCCTGTCTATGCCCTCATGATTTTATACACCTCTACAAAATCATCCTTTATTCACCTACACTTCACCAACATCTTGTACTCTCAGGTCCCTCTGTACCCTTAGTCCCTCTATTCCCCAGGGCCCAACTGTGCACTGTGAAAATCCTACCCTGATTTGACTGCCCAAAATGCAACACCTTCTGCTTATCTGAATTAAACTCCACTTGCCATTCCTCAGTCCATGTACCCAGCTGATCAATATTCCTCTGTAATTCTCAGTAACCATCTTCATGTCTACTACACAACTTATTTTACTGTCACAAACTTACCAACCACGCCTTGTACCTTCTCATCTGAATTGTTGATATGGGTGACAAAAAATAATGGGCCCAACACCAACCCCTGAGGTACCCCACAAGTTATGGGCCTCCGGTCTGAGAAACAACCTTCCACCATCGCTCTCTTCTTCCGAACATCAAACCAATACTGTATCCAGTTAGCGAGCTCTCCTTGGATCCCATGGCATCCTACCATGCGGAGCCTTATCAAATGCCCTGCTGAAGTCCTTATAGACCATGTCTTCCACCCTGCCCTCATTGACCTTCTTGATTACTTCAAAAAACTCAATCAAATTCGTGAGACATGATCTCCCATGCACAAAGCCCTGCTCACTACCCCTAATCAATCCTTGTCTTTTCAAATGCACATATATCTTATCTCTCAGAATCTCCTCCAATAACTTACCTACTGCAGATGTTAGGCTTACTAGTCTATAGTTCTCAGGTTTTTTTCTTGCAGTCCTTCTTAAATAAAGGCACAACATTAGCCACATTTCATTCTTCTGGCTCTTCACCTGTTGCTAATGATGATGCATCTATCTCAGCCAGAGATCCAGCAATTTCTTCTCTAGCTTCCCACAGTGTTCTTGGATATACCTGATCATCTCCCAGAGATTTATTTATCTTCATGTATTCTAGGACTTCCAGCACCTCCTCTGCTCTAATGTGGACTATCTTAAGATATCACTGTTAACTTTTCTGAGTTCCCTGGACTTCATGTTTTGCTCCATGGGAAAAGCATAGGAGAAATATTCATTGAGTACCTCGCCCATTTCCTACAGCTCCGCACATAGATGCCCACATTGGTCTATGAGGGAGCTCTGTTCTCTTCTTAGTTACTCTTCTTCCTTTAATATACTTATAAAATCTCTTTGGATTCTCTTTAATCTTCTCTGCAACAGTTATCTCATGCCCTCTTTTTGCCCTCCTGATTTCCTTCTTAAGTATACTCCTGCATCCCCCGTACTCCTCCAGGGATTCACTTGAACCCAGCTATCCCTGTTATTTTCAGCAGGGGCTCCAGCCTCTGAAATTCTCTCCCTAAACCTCTCAATCCTCTTTTAGGACGCAGTTACTTGCATGGACGAGTTCAACAGCACCTCCCGAACTCACCACCTCTCCCACTGTTGTGCTGGGTAGATCTGTGGGACACAAAGACTAGTGTGGACAGGTTGGGCTGAATGGCCTGTTTCTGGGACATATATTCAGTGCAAATCAAGAAGAATTGTAGAATTTGTACATTCTTCCCTTGGTAGTGTTGTTTTCCCTGGTTTCCTCCCATTTCCCAAAGACGTGGTTGTCGATCTTTTAACTGCCTACTGCAACTTGCCCCTAGTGTCGGCGGGTGTCAGAAGAATGAGGGGAGAGTTAATGAGCACGTGTGAGAAAATTTGTTCTGGGAAAGTAACTTGGTGAATGAGATTAATGGGCTTCCTCTGAGAGCTCACATAGACTTGAAGGGCCGAATGGTCTCTTTCTCAATCATAAGAAAATATGGGAATTAATATGAGAAGAAAGTGATCAGTAAGCACATGGGGACACCAAAACTTCTGGGATGTTCCCCTCCAAATCGCACACCATCCTCACTTGGAAATATATCCCTCTTCCTTCATTGTTGCTGGGTCTAAATCTTGGAACTCCCTCCCTAGCCATGCTGTGGAAGTAACCTCAGAAACAGGGTAATTAGAGAAGGGCAGTAAGTGTGATGCCCACATCCCTTGAATGAATCTGAAACTTCCCTGAAGTCCTAGCCCTTTGACTAACAATCTGGTCCCCGTCCCAATATTCCCAATTACAAAGTTTAAAAGTCATATGGGCAGGTGCACGGATAGAAAAGATAGAAAAGATTGGGCCAAATGCAGGCAAATGGAACTAGCTCAGATAGACATCTTGGTCGGCATGGATGAGTTGGCATGCAGGGACTGTTTCTGTGCTATGTAGTTCTCTGACTCTGTGTGCCTCGGTCAAATTTTGTTTGATAAAATCCTTGGCGTGCTTCTACTCTGCATGTGTCCAGTGAGTGGGAGATGTACTTGCTATTGAATCACTTGGTTTAAAAACAACAGCCGTATGCTGGACAAAATCTTCTGTACAGCCTTAAGAGGTCCAAACAGCAAGAGAATCATCATTATAATCTGCTCCCTTCATTGCAACAGGATTTTGTGAGGAAATTGAACAAAATCAATTTTGAAAGACTTAAATATTTAATTAATTGATTGACTGGAGAGGCACTGAGCGTAATTTAGGGGACAGTGTGGTTGGCAGAACTTCGATTAAGGAATGCAGCAGGATAAAATAGCTTGGCACACTCATTCAGATTAATGCATTGAATCTCTAATCACCAATCTGAATTAAACCCTCTGTCCAGTGCCACTACGACTAATGTTCACTTATATTCATTAGCAACCCCAATGGTAAAGTTTCGCGCACAGGGGATTTTGCAGCTCGTGCTGTTGGTATCTTTGTGCTACTTAAAAATATCAGGGCCCAGAAGCTAGTGGTGGTTGAGAAAGCATGGGTTAGGGTTTCACTGGGGAATTTAGAGCTCTCTCAAATCATTGTATTGTCACTGCCTGAAATCCTCTTGTGGGAGATTCATAAAGAATACAGTGTTTTTCCAGATCCTTTCACATCCCATTTACAACATCCAAAATGGCTTTCTGTCCAGCAAGATGCTTTTGAAGTGCTGTCACTGCTGTAACACAGGAAACACACTGGCCGGTCTGTGCACAGCAAGCTCCCACAAACAGCAATAAAATGACAACCTGAATATTTGCCTACCCTGCCTCAGCTGACAAAGTCTGGCATTTATACATAAGAAGATCTTGAAGTTTACAGTCTCTGAAGAATTTCAGCAGTATTTGCTCAGTCCATGTTTTTTTATAACTTCAATCTTTGGCTAGTGTTCATCAGGCAGATATTTCAACTTTTGGGCCCTTCCAAAATTGCTGCTTATCTTCCAACTCACATCAAGTCCCACCTACCCATTAACTTGGTGCTCACTCATCTACATTTACTCTGGGTCTGGCAATGAAACAAGGTGAAAATACTCATCTTTGTGATCAGTTTCCTCACGTCATAATCTCCCAGCCCTTTGAACCCTTCAAGGTCTCAGCAGTCAGTCAGCATTGAGCAACACACCTTCACTCCTTCGCTGGTCACTGCACTCCAGCTTCTGAGCTCTTTTCTGCACTCCCTGAACCTCTGGTCCTCTTTTTAAACAGTCCCTAAATTAGATTCATGGAGTTATACACTACAGAAACGGGCCCTTCAGCCCAACTCGTTCATGCTGACCAAGGTGCTTACCTGAGCTAGTCCCATTTGCCTGCATTTGGCTCCTACCCTCTAAATCTTTCCTATCCTTGTACCTCCCTAAATGACTTTTAAACGTTGCAATTGTACCTGCATCTACCACTTCCTCTGGCAACTTGTTTCATGTACCTACCACCCACTGTATGTAAAACTTTTCCCTCAGATCTCCTTCAAATCTTTCCCGTTTCACTTTAAAGCAATGCCCCCTTGTTTTAGATTCCCCTACCCTGGGAAAAAGACTGTGACCATCTACCTTATCTATGACCCTCATGATCTTATAAACCTCCATACCTCTTTAATTAAGTGTTTGGTCACCTGTTGCACACCTGGTTCGCTGGCTTGGTCCCAATTTTTCAGTGATAATGCTCCAGGATTTTTTTTGAAAGATTACCAAAAGCTCTTGCAAATTTCTACAGATGTACGGTGGAGACCATCCTGACTGGTTGCATCACCGCCTGGTATGGAGGCTCCAATGTTCAGGATTGCAAAGAGGCTACAGAGGGTTGTAGACTCAGCCAGCTCCATCATGGACACAACCCTCCCCACCCAAGGACAACTTCAAGAGGCGGTGCCTCAAGTAGGAAGCATCCATCATTAAGGACTCTCACCATCTGGGATATGCCCTCTTCTCGTTACTACCATCAGGGAGGAGGTAGAGGAGCCTGAAGACCCACACTGAATGATTCAGGAACAGCTTCTTCCCCTCCGCCATCAGATTTCTGAATGGTTCACAAACCCATGAACCTACCTCATTATTCCTCTTTCTTGCTCTACCTATTTATTTTTGTAACTTATAGTAATTTTTATGTCCTGCACTCTACTGCTGCCACAAAACAATAAAGTTCACGTTGTAGCTGAACGCGACACATTGCTGAAGGAAAAACTCGGAGACGAGAAGCGCTGAACCAAAACACACTTTACTCCACCAGACAAAAGGCACGCGCTAAAATGTACCCGAGAGCCTCTCTAGCCCACGAGGGGCAGACGTGAAGGCCTGCTCCACGGTTAGTTCACAACACGCTCCCGTGCGTCCGCCCGCGGCTGCCGATGGTGGTTTGAGTCCCGTGTGTGTGGGCCGCCACAACATCATATATGTCAGAAATAGTAAACCTGATTCCGTCATTTTGAAATTGTCCCTGTCCTGAAGCTACAGAAAATTAATGAGTGTGTACTTTGCATTGGAACTCATGCAACATTTTTTTGTGTGAGCCACTCAACAGCTTCTGTTCTGATTGAATTCACACAGGGACTTGTCCGAGAATCTTTTCCAGAAAGGTCTGCGGCCTGGTTTTAAAAAATCACAGGAGTTCCCAGGTGACTGCCTTTCTTTTCAGGGCCCAGTGGTTGCCTGAGTGCTGTCTGAAGGCAACAAACATGCCCTTTGAGAAGGCAGTGAGAGACATGGAGAGAGGGGTGATGAACCATGAAGGCCCCGGTAGAGTCTACAAACCCTTTGGAATCTGCCTCAGACTTGAAACCGAATTCAGTTAACTCTTCTTGCTCCTGTTCTGCATCCTTTATGCTTTCGTTTTCATGTCTTGCCTTCAGCTGAAAGGCAAAGTAACATCCAATGAACAGAGGGAGAGAGATGCTACAGTTCCCCTGATCGATGCAGGACTCTTTTAAGCAGGTCCTAGTTCTGGTTGCTGATCTATGTGTCATGGTTCCATAGAACCATAGAACAATATAGCACAATACAGGCCCTTCGGCCCACCACGTTGTGCCGCCTTTCAAACTGCACTTCAGACTATCTGACACCTTCCTCCCCCATATCCCACTATCTTAAATTCCTCCATATGCCTATCCATCAATCTCTTGAACTTGACCAACATATCAGCCTCCACCACCACCCCAGGCAGCACATTCCATGAACCAACCACTCTCTGGGTGAAAAACCTCCCTCTGGCATTTCCCTTGAACCTTCCACCTATTAATTTAAAGCCATGTCCTCTCGTTTTGAGCATTTGTGCCCTGGGAAAGAGGCGCTGGCTGTCCACTCTATCTATTCCTCTAAAATATCATATACCACTATCATGTCTCCCCTCCTCTGAGTGCTGGTTCTCGGTTCTGCCCCTTATCCTCATTGATGTGCCTTGTTGTGCAGCACATGGTTTCCATGCACTACTATTTGCCTAATGACACACACCTGAGTTCCATCAGGGGACTAGTATAAGAACCCTGGTTTCACAACCACCAGTTGCCAGATTGTTTGTCTATTTCTGGGTATACTTTGTTTTCTAACTGCTTAGAGCTGGTGACTCTAGAGCAGTCCTGATTTTGCTGTTTCTCCTAGAAAACCCTGTTTCTGTGTTGGGGACTCTGTTGCAGAGCCCTGAGGTAAGATTCCTTCTGTTCTGTGTTTGGTTCTGGGGAAGTATCCTGACTCCAGTCTTGTACTGGTGTTCTGCATTTGGCTTCTCCATGATCTTGCTCTTTGTGTAACATTGTGACACAATGTCATTCAACAGATCCTGGCTTTGGTGATGAATGATAATCAGAAGCTTGGCAGGTGAAGGAAGTCAATGGGGTAGGCAGATAAGTAAAATAATCAAGTAGTTCAAACATACTTTCTAAATGAAAGTGAGCACAGCCTATTGAGAAGAGCACTTACTGGGAGCATCCAGGAGCAAAGCATCCAGCCAGGTTTAAGATTGCCATTTTAATGGATCACCAATTGAACATTGTTTTTGTAAATACATTCCTGTTTGCATCTATATGGAGCTGGCCAAGGCTACAGCATGCTTCTGGCTATTATACTTTAGGTTTTGTCTCTGTATTTGGAAGGAAAGGAATGTTTTGAGGTTGGGTGGGTGAGAGACTGGACAGTATTTTCCACAGGGTGTAGACATGGTGACTTTGTCTTCCCAAGTGTCCCTCATAGTACAATTCAGAATCAGATTTGTTATCACTGACTTGGATGACATGAAATTTGTTTGTGGCAGCAGTACAGTGCAAAGTCATAAAATTACTATAAATTACAAAAGTAAATAAATAGTGTGAAATAAAAGGAATAATGAAGTACTATTCATGAATTCATGGACTGTTCAGAAATCTGATGGTGGAGGGGAAGAAGCTGTGTCTGAAGCATTAAGTGTTGGTCTTCAGGCTCTTGTGCCTGCTCCCCAGTGGTAATAATGAGAAGAGGGCATGTCCCAGCTGGTGCAAGTCCTCAGTGATGGATGCTGCCTTCTTGAGGCACAGCCTCTTGATGTCTTTGATGGTAGGGAGGGTTGTGCTTGTGATGGAGCTGGCTGAGTCTACAACCCTCTGCAGCCTCTTGTGACTCTCAAAGCCAATGAAAAACTACCTGAACCACAACTATGTTAATGTTTATTATAATAGTAAATACTGATAACCTGGGATCATTTTACTCAATACTTTTAATAATGATTGATATTTCATTCAAGGACAGATTTCTACAGATCCATCAAAGTATAATTGACTACCCTTAAACTTTATATTAAATTGAAATAGGCAGATGAAGAGTAGGAACTTCTCATGAATCTCAAACAAAATACCATAAGCAAGTTCTTTAAATGTTGAGGGAAACCAAGATTAATAATAAATAATGTTCCCCTTCTAGTTCTGGTGTATTCTCTTTGCAATGTCAATACATTCTCCATTTACTTGTCTCTATAGTGACTATTATTTGTTTAGTTTAGTATTTGTTCTTGGTATTTTAGGAGTTTCAGTAAATATTAATAATGTTTGAGATTCTCCTGCAGGAATCTGAGTTTACAGGATAGCAAGACCTTTGTATGATGTTACTGTGGCTCAGCACAAGCTCATTATTACTTCACCTGCCTTTTTAAAGACACTGATTGGATGAACATGACACAAAGGTCAATGAAAACGCAGATGCTGGAAATTAGAAATAAAAAAAAATAAAAATGCTGGAAACACTCAGCAGGCCCTGCAATATCTGTGGAAAGAGAACCATTCTAACAGTGTCTTGTACCTGAAATGTTAACTGTTTCTTTCCACAGATGCTGTCTGCCTGTTTGATGCTTGCAGGATGATTCTAATGTCAAATGAATGCCAGTTACTTTCTTTAGTACATCTTGAGGTAAACGCCATTTCTTCCAAAAATCTGGAATAATTGGTTTCCAATCTCTTTATTTAAATTATTACATGACCTTGTATGTCAAACAAATTACCACATCTGATGGTCTGCAAAAATTTTATATTTTGCCTCTAAGAGGCAAATGCTTTTTAGAAAATATTATCTGCACAATTATTCCTGAATTTACAACAAGTGATGAATATTCTTTTTTGAGGTACATGTGAGCTGGAGCATAGGAAGGTGGGATGGAACCTTCAGAGGTTTATAAAATCATGGGGGGCATAGATAAGGTGGATGGTCACAATCTTTTTCCCAGGTTAGGGGAGTCGAAAGCTAGAGGGCATAAGTTTAAGATGAAAGTGTTGCCATTCACAGCAAATAAAAGAAAGAAAACTCAGTCATTGATACTTGATCAAAATATGTTTTTTACTAAGTCAGTTAAAAACCACGCACTTGCTTAAAATACCCGTGGCCCCGCGCCAGACGGGACATCAGAGCCCGGTGCCGGACATATCGTCAGGGGCCTACCGGAAAAGGCCCACCGCACAGGCTTACTGCGACGCGCTCCTGCGCGTTCGTCCACAGCCACCGATGGCAGTTCAATACTCGCAGGCTCAGATCGCAACACCATCCCCCTGCCCCCCCCCCCAAGAACCCCCCCCATTGGGGGTGAGTGGGCATTAACCTGTGTGCCCTTCCTGGGCAGTCTGCCCTGCTGGTGTGGCTCGGGCACCTGTACTGTCCATTCAAAATCCACATGAGCTGGTTTGGGATGATCAATCATGAACGTCTCTTGACCTCCCACATCATGACACGTGGAGCCATTGTGCTGGAGCACCCTGAATGGGCCCTCTTATGGCCTCTGCAGTGGTGCTCTTGGCACTCCCTGCAGATGGAAACATACTTGAGGTCTCTAGGAGCAAAAGACAGTGCCGTGTTGGGAGGTAGGGATGGGTGCCAACTTGCCTACCTTGTCCCGCAGCTGTGACAGCACCTGCTGGTCTCGCTGCCAGGTCCTGGGCCTGTGGGATGAATTCCCCTGGGACTGTTGTGGGGGGGCATGCCATACACAATTCCGCTGAGGCAGTGCCCAGGTCTTTAGGGGCCGTGCAGATGCCCAGGAGGACCCAGGGGAGCTTGTCCAACCAGTTGGGTCCCTTGAGGCGCACCATCAATGCCGCCTTGAGGTGCCTGTGGAAGCACTCAACCAGGCTCTTAGACTGCAGGTGGTAGGCCATTGTGCGATGTAACCTCGTACCTAACAGTTGTGCCAGTGCCGTCCACAGGCTCGATGTAAACTGCTCTCCTCCATCTGAGGTGATGTCAGCCGGGAGTCTGAACCTGGTGATCCAACTGGTGATGAGGGCCCTGGCGCATGACTCTGTGGACGTGTCTGACAATGGTACAGCCTCCAGCCACCAGGTGAACCTGTCCACCATGGGAAACTGGCAGGGGTCCAACTATGTCCACATGGATGTGTCTGAACCTCCGGAGCATGGGCTGGAATGGCTGTGGGGGGGCCTTTATGTGCTGCTGGACCTTGGATGACTGGCAGTGAACGCAGGTCCTGGCCCAGTGCCCTACTTGCTTCCGCAAACCATGCCAGACGAACTTGTCTGCAACCAGTTTGATGGACGCTCTGATGGACGGGTGAGCCAGGCCGTGCAACTCATCGAAAACCTGTCTTCTCCACACTGCCGGCACCACGGGTCATGGCCTGCTGGTGGATGTGTCACAGAGGAGCCGAACCACTGCTGGGCCTGTCCGGACGTCCTCCAGGTAGAGCCCCGATACGGCGGTGCAGTACACCGGGATTTCAGCGTCTGTCTGTTGTGTCTGGGCCAGGACTTCGTAGTCGATACTGACAGTTGCCATGGTCACTGAGTGGACATTGGGGCAGGACAGGGCGTCAGCGACTACGTTGTTCTTCCCTGCGATGTGCCTGACATCCGTGGTGAACTCTGAAATGAACAAGAGGTACCTTTGCTGCCGAGCCAACCACGGGTCCGATGCCTTTGCAGAGCGAAGGTGAGGGGCTTGTGGTCCGTGTACACCATGAAACTCCTTCCCTCGAGGAAGTACCGGAAGTGCTGAGTTGCCAAGTAGAGGGCTAGCAGTTCTCTGTCAAAGGCACTGGACTTCACTTCCGGTGGTCTCAAGTGGCGGCTGAAGAACGCCAGTGGCTTCCACTTGCCCTCGATGAGCTGCTCCGGGACGCCGCCAATCGCTGTGTTGGAGGCGTCGACCGTGAGTGCCGTGGGCACGTCAATTCTCGGGTGCACCAGGAGGGTTGCTTCCGCTAAGGCCTCCTTGGTCTGTTCAAAAGCTTCCGTGGCCTCCGCGTCCCAGTGCACCTCCTTCGCCTTCCCTGCCATCAACCCGAAGAGGGGCCTCATTATGCGCGCTGCTGCGGGCACGAAGCGGTGGTAGAAGTTCACCATTCCTACAAACTCCTGGAGGCCCTTGACTGTGGTGGGTTTGGGAAAACAGCGGATCGCCTGGACCTTGTCTGGTAGCGGAGCGGCACCGTGTCGGTTCACCCTGTGTCCCAGGAAGTCGATCTCCTGTAGCCC
>JARFYF010000017.1:6877873-6888332 GCA_030265395.1 Rhina ancylostomus | reverse complement strand
GTTCAATAAAGGTCCACACAGTGTTTGAAAGTCTAAGTTAGATTCAGAAATTGAACAACGGATCTTCCCTAAATTTAAGTATGACATAACATCCCGTAACCATTGAACATATGAGTAGGTGGAGTAAGTTCCTTCCATTTAAGCAACACAGCTCTCCTGGCTATAACACTTGTCTCAATTAAATTCCATCTGCCACTGCTCCGCCCAGCTGATCAATGTCCCGCCGTATCCTTTTAATCTATGGCTCCACCAATTTTTTTGTGTTGTTGGCAGCTTACTAATCAGACCACCTATATTTTTATTCAGGTCATTTATATATGTAACAAACAACAAAAGTCCCAGCACTGATCCCTGTGGTACACCACTCATTGCAGACCTCCAGTCATTATAAAACTCTTACCTCTGCTTCCTAAAACCAAGCCAATTTTGGATTCAATTTGCCAATACGTCTCAGATCCCTTGTGCCTTAAAATTTATATCTGGCCAAAACTTTATTCCAGATTAGTTTTACTAAAACCAATAGTTATGTTGCTCTTGTGGGAGCTTGGTGTGTGAAATATAGATGTTGTGTTTCCTACATTATAACACTGAGTACATTTGTATCTAATTAGATGTACAGCTACAATACAGCCTTTGTGCTGGATTAAGTTAGTCATTGTGATTGAGTTCTAGCTTAACATACAAGAGGAGAGAGTTAGAAGGCACTGATCGCTGCTGGTTGCTTTAGACCAGGTATCATCTACGCTGCTAATCTTTCCTACTTTTCTGTTTCCTTGAAGGGAAGTCCATATTTATGTGTTGCGTAGACAGTGAGCTACTTAAGAAGCACAATTTAATTGTTCCTGAGGAATATATCACAGAGAAGCCTGTGATCAGAAAAACATCAATATCTACAGGTAAGGAACAATGGTTTTATCTGGGACTGACCATACCTAATGGTAGCAAAATATTTTCAGAGTTGCCCCCTCACATCTTCCCACAACAGCTGCCCTGCCCTGGCACACAAATCACTTATGTTTGGGTGTTCTCTGTCTTAATTTTGGTGACAGGCCTGAATAATATTTGTGTCCTGACCTTACTGAATATTTGAGCTGTGGTAAAGGCTTATCCATGTGATTCACATCACAGAGCTGCAAAAATTCCAGGAGAGTACATCTTAATTTGCTGGGACTTCTGCTCTGCTCGTGATAGACTATCTTGAATCATCATTGTTTCCTGCATGTTATGAGAAATCTTGTGCTTGTAAGTTCATTCTGTTAATCCACTCATTGGTTTACTGAGATACCAAGTGAAGTAATGAGTTGGCTCCCACAACCAATCTTAACAGGCAGGTTGATGTGATGAGATCCATGGTTTAATATTCTCTGCCACAATTCCACATTGGACCATCTTGGAGACACAAGAGACTGCAGATGCTGGAATCTGGAGCAACACAGAAGGAACTGGAGGAATTCAGTGGATCAAGAAGCATCTATGGAGGGAAATGGACAGTCGACGTTTTGGGAGCCGAAATGTCGACTGTCCATTTCCCTCTATAGATGCTGCTTGACTCGCTGAGTTCCTCCAGCTTCTTTTGTGTTGGAGCATGTTGCATTTTCTCTTTCTGGATCAGGTGGCTCCATTGCTCAGAGCCTGTGCATGTTCTAGCCTTTTCCTTTAGGGGAAGCTGAAGCCAGGGACCTCTGTGTAGGGTTGGTAATGAAGCATTTGTTCTCTGCCTTGGATATGACCCACATCAGAATAACGTGTTTAAATACATGGCACAGATGCTACTTGTTGTTTGCCGGAATGGCTGGGGCAATTTTAAATGCTGTTGTGGGGGCTTTGTTAAGTCAGTGAATGAAGAGGTTGGGGAAGTCCATGACACATTCTTGTGAAGGTTATTGGAATGGCAGGTGGGCAATTTGAGACGGCACCGGTAGCCAGTCAGTGGAGGACCATGAGTTTTCAGGCTCTTCACCTTCCTATAAAATTGTAATGTTGAGGTGTTTGATAATTGGTCATTAGTAATTGGTTTGTTGTCACAGGTACAGTGAAAATCTTTTGCATGTATGCGTGCAGACAGATCATTCCATACATAAAGTGCATGGAGGTAGTACAAGAGGAAAACAAAACAAATTTATAGTGTTTAAGCTAGTATTCATTCAACACCACTCAGTATGAAAAGCAGTGACTCTGGAGGCCTATAGTAGTGTGATTCATGATGCTCCTGATGCCTTAAAAGCAAGTTATGGACACGCAAGATAAAGATGTCAAACCCTCTCCCTAACATGTTGACTGATGCACCAAGGCTAATCTTCCTCTTCCATCTACTCTTCCATTCCTCTCCCCAGGTGTAAACTGCTGGGACAGAAAAAATCAGGGAACATAAGGGTAAAATTAATTTGTGAACTTCCTAACCTCCTGAAGTATTCAAAACGAGTCCAGCAGATTGCAAGGGTCAACTGTCCTTTATGAAAATATTTACCTTTAAATGTCTGGCCCATTCATGAGTGTTAACATCCACAAATGTCTTGCCACATTTTGGTGATTATTCTTGCTATTTTTTTCTTGAGAATTTTCTAATTAATATTTAAGTCTCATTAAGCAAATAGATTCCATGATATCTAACTATTATATACTATTGACAAAAAGGTGCTCATCTGAAATTACTTGAACAATTAAAACAATATAATGTAAAAGTCCTCTTGGTGCCTTGTACCACATTCACAGGTGAGAATTATAACAATTTTGGTGCTTATACTACTGTTAAGATAAACCTTTGTAAATCATTAGTTAGGCCAAGCTTAGAATGTTGTGTCCAGTTACGAGCTCCATACTTCATACCAATTTGGAGCAATAAATAATCTGCTGGAGGAACTCAGTGGGTCAAGCAGCATCTGTGGAAGGAAAGGAATTGTCGATGTTTCAAGTCAACACCCTGCATCATGTTTCAAGTCAACACCCTGCATCACAAGTCCTGATGCAGGGTTTCGACCTGAAACATCGACAATTCCTTTCCTCTCATGGATGCGGCTCGACTCGCTGAGCTCCTCCAGTAGATGGTCTGTGTGTTGAAGGAAAAACATAGCCTATCTCTTGTTTGTGGGATGTGAACAACACTGAGTGCCAGCATTTACTGCCTATCTTTAAATGCTCCTGAAATGAGTGATTGTTGGACCTTTATAGAAGATAGCTTCGATGATGGATCTGGAGTGTGATCTCTTTCAGGCAAAATTCCTCTCTCCAAAGAAAAAAATGTACTCTTAAAGGACAATAGTCTTTTTTGGACACCGTGTTCTTTTACTTCTCATTTTTACTTCATTGTTTGACTTTAATTTCCCCAGCTGGGAACTGAACCTCTGTTTCCAGATGAATAGTCCAGTAAATTAGCCAGAATGGCTCCACTGTGCCATGGGTGATAGGAATAAAACATGGGGTGGAATCATGGAATGGGAGGACAGGATAAAATGCATGTGAGAAGAAGTCAGAAAGAAACAAAAGAGTTTGGATTTCTATAGCACCTTACCACAAGAATACAACAGGGACAGGAGTGCTAACATTTTGTGACTTGTGCACTAAAACACCTAGGGATCTACCACTCTGATCTATTGCTCACAGTAACATCGCAAAGCCTCTTGCGGGCTGCCCCCAGAACACTCTGCGCAAAAGATGCATGTCTCTGTGTGTTTCGATGTACATGTGACTAATAAAGATACTATACGTATCTTAATCTCAGGTACTTCACTTGCTCTGAGTGACTCAGAAATCCAAGACAACATCTTTGTTTGGCTTGTGGTGTGGTGTTTATTAAAACTCAGCCTTTGAATATAAAATCTCAGCTTTGTTTTCAAATCCCTCCTTGCACTCACACCTCCCTTTATCTGTGATGCCCTCTAAACATACAACCCTCTGATATCTCGGCACTCCTCCATTTCTGGCCCTCAGCTCGTCTCTAATGTTAATCGCTCCACCATTGGCAACTGTGCCTTCAGCTGACAAGGCCCTAAACTGTGGAAGTCCCTTCCTAAACCTCATCACCTTTCTGCTCAGTCTTCTCAGTATTTACCTGTTTGACCAACTTTTGTGGGTGGTATGCTGTTGCAGGATCCCGACCTTGGATGTAGTCTATGTTAAGTTTATCTGCTTTCCTTGTGACCACATGGGTTTCCACTGCGTGTTCCAGTTTCTTCCCACGTAGAACAGTACATCATTGTAACAGGCCCTTCAGCCCATGATGCTTCTGCTGACCATGATGCCAACTTAAACCAATCCCTTCTGCATGCACATGGTTTATATCCTTCCATCCTCTATTTAAAATGCCTCTTCAACATTGTTGTCATATCTGCTTCCACCATATCCCCCAGCAGCACATTCTGCATGAACAACTTGCCTCGTACATCTCCTTTAAACTATCCCCCTTTCACCTCATCCTCTAGTATTTGACATTTCCACCTTGGGAAAAAGACTCTATCTACTCCATGCCTTTCATAATTGATATACTTTGATCCTAAAGATGTGCTAGTAGATTAATTAGCAACAATAAATTTCCCCTTTTTTTAGACACGTTACAACACAATCTCTTCATTAGTCACATGTGCATCAAAACACACAGTGAAATACATCTTTTGCGTAGTGTTCTGGGGGCAGCCTACAGGTGTCACCACGCTTCCGGCGCCAACATAGCACGCCCACAACTTCCTAACCCATATGTCTTTTTAATGTGGGAGGAAACCGGAGCACCCGGAGGATCCCACGCAGACACAGGGAGAGAATGTACAAACTCCTTACAGACAGTGGCTGGAATTGAACCTGGGTCGCTGGCACTGTAATAGCATTATGGTAACCACAGATTTGGTGGGCATGTGAGACAGAGTAAGTTGCATTGCTGAAGGGGGATTGGGATATGGAATTAATTTGTTTGGAGCTGGCATGGACCTGATAGGTCAAATGGCCTCCTTTTGTTTTGTAATAAGTAAGTGATATGGTCATCCATCCTAATATCTCATGTGGGTCGGGGTCAAATTTTGTTTAATGGTGCGCTATGGAGAGTTGGGATGTCAGATTATGTCATAGATACTGTGTGATTATGAAGTGTTGTTAGAGATGATTTCGGAAAGCTTCCCAGGGAAGGAATTTGCTGCCTGATTTACACATTCCAAAGTTCCATGTCATTCACGATCCGTCCTCAGTTACTGTCAGTAAGGAGGGTTGGATCTTCTTCTTGAGCCATTACACCTTGTCAAGGTGCTCCCACAGTGCATTTAGAAGTGGAGTTCCAGGAATGAAGGAGTGGCTGATAAATGTGGAAATCAGAATGAAGTGTATAAAAGTGTATAATTTGTAACTACGTACAGCTAGATTTTTTTTAATGTTGATCAAGAATTTGTAAAAGCATTAAGTTTTGGAAGAGACCCTAACTTAAAGCAGTCTCCATGGTACACAGTAAGATGAAAGGTACTATTTCTGCTCACTGTACTTTTTAAAAAATTTTGGGAATCCAATGTGCAAACTCGCCTTTCTCTCTCATCATCATTGTTCTGGAGGTCTGGAGCATTTTTTGTTCTGGACACTAATCTAACTTCATTTGATTGAATTCATTGCAACAAAAATTGGTTGGGTTGAATATCATCAGCGAGGTTGTACTTCAATTTGAATAGAGCAAAAGAACTTTTTCTCTAGTCCACCTGAGAATTGATGATGGGAGAAAGAGGAGAATTTGGGGATTGGGTTGTCAGAGGTTAAGCTGTATAGAATTTGAAAATATTATTTTTGGCATGGAGGATTCAGAAATCTCTCATTGCTCCAGTGGGCTCGAAGCCCTGTCCAGAACATTGCATGCCAAGTCTAGACTTGGCAGTGCTGCAGAATATTCCATCTTTCCGATGAGATTCTTAACTGGATTTCAACAATCGTTCCAGAGAGATATTAAAACATTTCCAGAGAGATATTAAAACATTTCCAGAGAGATATTAAAAGATTACAGGTAGCATCAGATGCTGCCTGATCAACTGAGTTCCACCAGCATCTTGTTTATTGATCCAGATTCCAGCATCTGCTGTTTCTTGTGTCTCCTATTTGCTTGGTATATCTGGTGCAAATGGACTGTTGCATTTCATATATTACAACAGTGGCTACTCTTTTAAAGTTCTCCACCGGCTGTAATATAATTTGGGTCAACCTAAAGTTATGAAAACAGTTAAAGAAATACAAGAAACTGCAGAGAGTTGTGGACACAGCCCAGCACATCACGGAAACCAGCATCCCCTCCATGGACTCTGTCTACACTTCTCGTTGCCTCGGTGAAGCAACCAAAATAAAGACCCCAGCCATCCTAGATATTCTCACTTCTCTCCCTCCCATCAAGCAAAAGATACAAAAGCCTGAAAGCACGTACCACCAGGCTCGAGGACAGCTTCTATCCCACTGTTATAAGACTAGTGAACGGTTCGCTTATTCAATGAGATGGACTCTTGACCTCACAATCCACCTTGTTATGACCTTGTACCTTACTGTCTACCTGCAACGCACTTCCTCTGTAGCTGTGACACTTTGACTCTGTATTCTGTTATTGCTTTTACCCTGTACTACCTCAATGCACTGTGTGATGATTTGACCTGTATGATCAGTATGCAAGACAAGTTTTTCACTGTACCTCAGTACGAGTGACAATAATAAACCAATACCAAGTCTTTCCCACTTCTTCACTGAAGAAAAAAGATTTTCCAAGAATATGTGAGAAATATTTACTATTCTCCCCACTTCTGCAAATCCAGTAATGTGACAGCCTATGTGTTACATTTCATTATATTTTATAACTGCATACATTAAATATGCCTGACAAGTTAATGAGCAAAATGTTTGTTTAGTAAGTAATGTTTAATAGATTAGCCTTGCAAAGTACAAGGAACTTGATTTAAGTGGTTTTATTGGTCACAGCTTATGGATATAAATTATAGGAAACCAATACTGCATCAGCAAGTTCATCATATTTCAAATTATAATCACGTTTTTTAAAACTCTTAATACAAATTGCGAAAATGAGTTGCTGGTGTCTCTGCCAAACCATAGGGAATAGTCATTAATGATTTATCTGTCCTGCAAGCTCTCCTCATGTAATAGACACACCAAATCAGTAGATCATTCATTGGTTACACTTTCTCTGAACATCCTCACTTTTGTTCGGATTTGATATTTCCTCCCTTCTTCCTAAAGATGGGAAAGCCTATCTCAACATGAACGGTTTTGAGCTTGTCGCAGTCCTCTTGGAATGTGGTATGTATAAACTAGATGGTCAAATACTTCCCAGGAAAGTAGATAAAGGTCACTTCATATCTGTCCTTCCAGTGATTAAGTCTTTCACTTATCTGCAGCTCGAGGGAAAAGAAAATAACTTTAGATGGAATCCTTGGTGTGTAAAATGTTAAGCAATCTACTTGACCTCTATAGTTACTTTACATAGACTTGATTTCATGAAATATTAAACAGAATTTAAAGAATAAACTTCAGCATTATCCCTTAATATTTGTATTAGATTTCCATCACGTACCAATTTACATTTAACAAATATGCAGTTCTATTTGTCTTGTGATTTTTAGTATATTTTTGTCTTCAATGTAATTATGTTTCTTTAAGTATTCTTTGACCATTTTATAATATGCTTGCTTAAAATTATATCTCACTGTATTTAGTAAAAATAATACTTGAATTTCTGCAACATATTTCACAGCCTAATGTTTCAAAGTGTCCCACAGCTATTTAAATACTGCCACTGTCACAGTGACAATTTGTGCACAGCAAGCTCCCACAGATAGCAATCTAATAATGGCCAGATTATGGAGATGTAAGAGGCTGTACATGCTGGGATCTGGAGCAAAAAATTAAACTGCTGGAGGAACTCAACAGGCCAGGCAGCATTCATAGAGGCAAAGGAATGGTTGACATTTTGTGTGGAGACGCTACGTCAACATAGATTATGCTAACCAGATCAATCTTCAACCATTCGGTTCTTGAACCAGCCGACACAACCCTAATCATTAGAGTTTAGCAACACCATGATCACTTCAATCACTTTACACTAAAGTTGATTTTGTGTTTCTTTGTTCTAATTGTGTCCTTGTAAAAATTATGTTTAATTTATGTTTTTCTTGTGGGTAGTGCTTATCTGGTGCTATGTGCCTGTGATGCTGCTGCAAGTAAGTTTTTCTTTGCACCTGTGCACACACATACTTGTACATGTGACAATCAACTCGACTTTGATTTTAGATGATGACCTGATCATGTTTATTAGTTGCCCAGATACAGGTCTTCGAAATGATGTGAACAATATTTCATGTCTAAGAACATCTGAAATATGGCATCACAGACAATGTGAAACTCCCTCAGTACATGACTTTGTTCTCAATGTAACTCTTCTCACTACCAACTCTGTGCCCAGTGATGCCACCATTACCTTTGATAGATCCTTGACACTGGCTCACCTTCTCTATGTCCTAGGTTTTCAGTGTCTCTCAGGAACAAATTCATGGAGCCCCACCATAGCGCAGCAAGGAGAACTGCTTCCTCACAGCTCCAGCAACTGAGGTTCAGTCCTGACCTCTGGCTCTGTTACAGCACACACACAATGCTGGGGGAGCTCAGCAGGTCAGGCAGTATCTATGGAGGGAAGTAAACAGTCAACGTTTCGGGTCGAGAGTTTGCGAGACGTTTGCACATTTTCCCTGTGACAACGTGGGTTTCCTGCAGGTGCTCCGATTTCCTCCCACATCTCAAGGACATGTAAGTTGGTATCTTAATTGGACCCTGTAAATTGTCCCTAAGGTGCAAGTGAGTGGTAGAATCTGGGGAGAATTGATGTGCACACCGGGAGACTAAAGTGGATGAGTGAAGGATTTGTGTAAGTGGGTGCCTGATGGTCTCAGATGAGCTGGTGCCAAGGACCTGTTGTACCACTCAATGATACATGCATGATAAAACCCTCATCTGTCTTCTCTCTTAACAGTGCTCTGTTAATCAGCAAATCATTTCATCATGAATGTCCACTCCACAGAAGAATGAAGAAAGCACAGTTCTACTCAACAGCTGGAGCCATTTCAAATGGAGCTATATGTTAAATTTATGATCTAACTATTTATCCAAACATTGCCAAACCTGTCATACTTTCAGAGTGGAGAAGACTGGAGGGAGATTTAATGGGATGAATGAAACTAATTGAGGCCCAGACAGAGGAAGAATCTATTTCTCTTAAGAGAATGGTTAATAACTAAGGTATTGATTTGAGGAAATAGGAAGAGGAGTTTTCACCCAGCAAAAAGAAAGATCTGGAACTACGATACAATCTGCTCGAGGAACTCAGCGGGTCGAGCAGCATATATGGGGGCAAAGGAATCACTGACTTTTTGGGTCGAAACCGGGTATCAAGAATCAGGGTCCTGATGAGAAAGTCAACCATTCCTTTCTCTCCACAGATGCATTTAGTTTTTTTACTCCATTGTCAAGGAATTCGATATTAATAGGGCAGAGGTTTCATTAAGCAAAATAACCAACAGAGAGGAAGAACATTCTTAACTTTGCTGTAAGTTGCCATGGAATGGATGAAAAGGATGGTAATTGGTTTATTATTGTCACATGTACTGAGATATAGTTAAAAGCTTTAGTTTGCAGCCGTACATTTGTACATCGAGGTGGTACGAAAAGGAAAAAGAAAACAGAATGCAGAAGATAGTGTTACAAGTACAAAGAAAGCACAGTGCAGGTAGACAAAGTGTAAAGGACATGATTGAAAGATCCAGAGTTTATCTTTATCTGTCTCTTGTGACTCCCTGGCAGAGGAAACGGGTTCATTCTAATGAGTGTGTCAAAGCTCAAATGATATTCAAGCCCCAAAATCATAATTTATCAAGTTGAAGATTTGCAGGAAAATAGGAAGAAACAAGATGAAAACAAGCTTCAGTTAGGCTCCAGAAGGAGGCCATTCAACCCATCATGTCGATGCCAGTCAAAGAAGAGCTATCAGGGTCAATCCCATTTCCCAGACCTCAAGGAAAGTACATTGCTGGTAGACAAATAAATTGTGAAGGACATGACTGAAAGATCCAGAGTTCATCTTTATTGTACAAGAGGTACCTCAGGGTTAAGTGTCAAGCATGGGTAATGACTATTAACTGGATGTTGCTTGCCACTTACAGCCCATTGCTCCCACTCTTTCTTCATGCAGGCATGGTCTGTTATAGAGTCGCACAGCATGGAAACAGACCATTCAGCCCAACTGGTCCATGCCGACCAAGATTCCTATCTAAGCTAGATCCATTTGCCCACATCCTTCTAAACCTTTATTATCCATGTACCTGTCCAAATGCTTTTAATGACCTGCCTCAACCACTTCCTCTGGCAGCTCATTCCGTATATGGACCGCCCTCTGTATGAAAAAGTTGCCCCTCAGGTTCCCATTAAATCTCTCCCCTCTCACCTTAAACCTGTG
>JARFYF010000017.1:6247892-6265150 GCA_030265395.1 Rhina ancylostomus | reverse complement strand
AACCAAAGTATACCTAAAGGTAGACCAATACTCTGGCAACTAGTGCCAGAGAAACACAGGTTCTTATGCTAGGCCCCAGATGGGGCTCAGGTGTGTATTGTTATCTCATCAGTCCAGCATGGAATCTGGACTCATCAGTCCAACTGGACAACAAGGCATTAATGGATGAGGGCCAGAACTCAGAACCATGACATACTCAGAGTCTCACCTCCCCCCCCCCCCAGCACCACCCATTCTAGTTTAAACCCTCTCGTGCAGCACTGGTGAATTTCTCAGCAATGATATTGGTTCCTTTCTGGTTCAAGTGCGCCCTGTCCCTCTTGTACAGATCACCTCTACCCCAGAAGAGATCCCAAAGGCCCAAGAACCTGAATCTTTGCCCCCTGCACCAGCTCCTCAGCCACAAAGTTCAATGGCCTCTTTCTATTTCTGACCTCGCTGGCACATGGCACTGGGAGTAATCCAGAGATCACCGTCCTCAAGATCCTTCTCAGATACGTCCTTGACTCTGGCACCCAGGAGACAACACACCTTCCTTCATCTCATCTGCAGACACAGTACCTCCTGTCTGTCCCCCTCATTATTGAGCCTCCGATCACTAGCACCCTGTCTGACTGCTTCCTTTCCCTCTGAACCTCAGAGCCAGTCACAGTGCCAGAGACCTGACTACTGCTGCTAGCACCTGAAAGAACATCCCCATCAACAGTATGTGAAGAGTTATAACTGTTAGTGTGGGGAATGGCCACAGGGAAACCCTGCACTGACTGCCTACTCTCCTTACTTACCCACCTATCTGAAGCATGCACCTTCTGTGTGACCCCCTCAGTAAAAGTCTCATCCATGAGGCCTTCAGCATCCCGGATGATCCTGACTCCATCCAACTCCAGCTCCAGTTCCCTGACCCGGTCTGTCAGGAATTGCAGCTGGGTGCACTTCCCACAGATGTAGTCCTCAGGGAGACCATGAGCTTCCCTGACTTCCCACATCCTGCAGGAGGGGCATTCCACTTCCCGAACTACTATCCTGTCTGCACAGAATCAAGGACTGAGGATCAACAGCAAAATAAAACCTCAGCTGTTCTTACCTGTACCTCACCGAGGACTTTTTAAAGATCTGCTCTCACTCCCAAAATCTGGGCCACTTACTCCACCTCCTCACGCCAAAGCCTCAGCTCCAACTTCCACACCGTCCCATTCTCACAAAGGCTGATCCAAAATAGCCGCTCTGCTTGACAATCTTCTTGTTATTGGCTGCTGTTAATTAGCTAATTAGCCAATCATCTATTAACTAACAATTAGCAAAATTGTTTCTCTTAAATTCCTGTGACGTGAAACTCACAAGCAAGCTCCAAGACCTCCCTCTTTTAAAATCTCCCACTGTCACTCTAACTCCCAAGTCCTGTAATGTGAAACTCAAAACAATACAGAATGATATCATTGAAAGGAATCATCATCATGTAACTCTATTGAATTGAATTGGTTTGTGATCGTCACTTGTACCAAGATACAGTTAAAAACTTATCTTGCATACAGTTCACAGAGGTGAATTCATTACACAGTGCATTGAGATAGTACAAGGCAAACCAATGCAGAATGTCACATCTGCAGAGAAAATTCAGTGCAGGTTGACAATAAGGTGCAAGGTGGATAATGAGTTAAGAGTCCATCTTATCTACGAGGGAACAGTTCAGCAGTCTCCTAACAATAGGATTCAAGTTGGTAATGGTGTGCTCTCTTGGCCTTGTTTTCTATGTGCTTGGACCAGGACAGGCAATTGATGATGTTCACTCTTTGGAACTTGAAGTTATCAACCCTCTTGAACTCAGCACCATCGCTGTAGCCAGGTGCATGTGCACTGTACTACCTACCTGAAAGTGATTTAAGTTGTTCACAAGGTGATATAAAGCAGAGAAAATATAGTTTGAAACACAGTCATTTTGTTTGTTGGTGACGAAAAGACACTTCACACACGCGCACGCACACAGACACACAGAATGATCTCCTTCACTGTCTGACACCACACATCTTGTGACCAAAAGATCATAAGACATTGGAGCAGAATTAGACAATTTGGCCCATCGACGCTGCTCCATCATTCGATCGTGGCTGATTTATTTTTCCCTCTCAACCCCATTCTCCTGCCTTCTCCCCGTCACCTTGGCCTCACTGATCAAGAAACGATCAACCTCCGCTTTAAATGTACCCAATGACTTGGCCTCCACAGCTGTCTGTGGCAATGAACTCCACCGATTCAATACCTTCTGGCTGAAAATATTCCTCCTCATTTCAATACTAAAGAAACATACTTTTATTTCCTTACATTACATTCTTTGCTTTGCCCTCTAGTCCTGGACTCTCCCACCACTGGAAACATCCTCTCCACGTCCACTCTGTCCAGGCCTTTCAATATTCTGCAGCTAACAATGAGATCCTCCCTCATTCATCTAAACTCCAGTGAGAACAGGCCTAGAGTCATCAAATGCTCCTCATACATTAACCCATTCACCCCCGCGATCATTCTCGTAAACCTCCTCTGGACCCTCTCCAACGACAGCAAATCCTTCCTCAGATACGGGGCCGAAAACTGCCTACAATTCTTCAAATGTGGCCTTATAAAGCCTCAGAATTATATAATTGGTTTTCAAGTCCTCTCGAAATGAATGCTCTAGTTGCATTTCCCTTCCTTACTAATGACTCAACCTGCAAGGTTCCATTTAGGGAATCCTGCACTGGGACTCCCAAGTCCCAATGCACCAATGATTTCTGAATTCTCTCCCCATTTAGAAAATAGTCTGCACCATTATTTCTTCTACCAAAGTGCATCACCGTACACTTACCCACACGAGATTCAATGTGCCACTTCGTTGCCCATTCTCCCAAACTGTCCAAGTTGTTTTGCAGACTCACTGCTTCTTCAACACTACCTGCCCCGCCACTTATCTCTGTATCATCCACAGATTAACCAGCCTATAATTCTCTCCCTGCCTTCCTTCTCAAAGTGTGAGGTGACTAAAAGGTTCCTCTCCACTGCTGCACTTCTCCCACAGATCCAGCACATCCCACTGGGAATTCCTACCCACACTCCCAGACACACACTGGGCCCCATTCCCAATGCACTCCATGCCCACAACTCTCCCCGTTCCCAGCCGGACTTTGTTCACACACCTGCTCCCATTCCCTCTACACACCTGGCCTGTTCCCATCCATGGGTTTCCGTCACAACTGACTATTTTCCCAGCCAGACTCCACACACCTGGCCCCATTCCCAAACCGCACTGTCCACACACCTGGCTCCCATCATGGTTCCCTTCTGTCTGCACATCTGCCCATGTATGTGACCAGGATCTAGCTCCCAGTTCTCACGGGAGCCCCCAGGGTCCTTCGGGCTTTTTAATGACCAACGCACACAGCAATAACCCGGGATGTTGTAATATAACGCTGCATTGACTGCAGTCCCACCTGCCTTGGCCAGTAAAGTCTTTCTTCAATGTATGGAAATCCATTACCTTGACAGAAAGGAAACTGTGCTGTTGTGGTTGATAATGAATCAAATTGTAATGCTGGCACTTGGGGAGAAAAAGTGAGTATTTTTAAAGTGTGTAAAACTATTTCTATCAAATGAATTAATTTCCAACAAGATTGATTGCAACTTCTTGTACTCACACAGAAAGAAATCACCGTCTTCGCTTGTCCCTGAGGATCGAGGATGACTTGCTGCCCTTTCAGGTTGTGGTAACTCGTGAGTCCAATTTGGGACGGTTGAGTTTCAGAACTTCAATGGGGTTGCCGTCTGATCGTGAGGTCTGGTCAGTTTTTTAGTCATCGTGTGGCCTTTTCAACTTCTTGTCCATCAGGAGGAGAGGCTGAGAGGCAGAGAGCACGGAAACAGGCCCCACAGGCCAAATTGGTCACCTAAGCTTTTCCCATTTTTTCATATTTGGCCCATTTCTCCCTGAAACCCGACACTGACCCGTGAATTGCCTCCAGTAGTGGGGGCAAGACTGGCCTGGATTGGTTGTTGTGGGATGGAGTTAAGCACCCATCCCCACCCTCCCAGTTCTGACAAAGAGACCTTTGATATCGAACGTGAACTCTTTTACTTCCCATTGACGCAGTCTGACCCGAGTGTTTCCGGCATTTTCTGATTTTATTTTAGATTTCCAGCATCTGCAGTTTCTTTATTTTGAGTTTTGTTTAGCATTAAGTATCCTGCCTCCGATTGCACCTCCAACATAATGTTCAAGGAACTCGTCTCATCGGCATTTTAAGAACTTACACCCCGAAGGCCACATCTGCCAATTTGATTTCCGAGCCAACAAGGAGTTAACACAGGAGACACAAGAAACTGCAGAGGCTGGAATGTGCAGCAACACACAAACTGCTGGAGGAATTCTGTGGGTCTAGCAGCATCTGTGGAGGGAAATGGACAGTCGACGATGAGCCCATGATGGTTGCTTTACCCATGTATTCAGCTGCTATTTTCTTCTTCCTCTGTCCAACAGGGGGACTGACAGATTTTTTTCTCTCCTTTCCAATTACTCCCTAAAACAATTCTACTTACTAATACTTCAATTTCCTTTCTTCCCAGTGTCCAAATGCCGTTGTGTTATCAAACTAACCCTGTTCCTTCGTACTGGTGAATCTGCCAACCGCTCTGTGACTCCGGGATATTTAGCTCCTTTCCTTGTGACAAGACATCTGTAATGTCCAGTAGACAAGCCCCTCTTGGTACTGCTAATTCATCTAACTTGTTGCAAGTGGGCGGCACAGTGGCACAGCACTCCCACATCCCAAATCTGCACAGGTTGAAGGCCTAATTGGCTGCTGCATGTTGCCTTTAGTTTGTAGGTGAGTGGGTAGACTCCGGGGTAGACGGTGGGAAAGTGACGAGAATAGAAAAGGGATTAGTGTAAATGGTGGCTTTATGGTCGGCATGGAGTTAGTGGGCCGAAGGGCCTGTTTCCGTGCTGTGTAAGTCCATGACACTATTGTGCAATATGAAGTAGGAAAGAACAAGTCACCATCACAATGCACCATGGACCCAAGATTGAGGTCAGAGGGTGGTGATTGTGTGGAACGAGCTTCCGAGAAAATGGTAAAGGTGGGAAGGATTACAGTACTTAATAGACATTTGGAGAGGTATGTGGATTGGAAAGGTTGAGAGGGACATGGGCCAAATGCAGGCCAATAGTATTGGCTCAGTTGAGCAACTTGGTCGGCATGAATGAGTTGGGCAGAAGGGCCCATTTTCATGCTGTATAATACTATGGAACTAGGACTGAGCAGCCGAGCTGATGGAGAACAAGAGGAAGGTGGTTTGCAACATAAATTGTTCCCAAAGAATAAAAATTGTTTATTTCAGTAATTTATGAATGAGAGTCAGTGGATATTCCAGCCCCGGCTTCATCTTGTCTCTGATCTTACTCTGTGTCCCTGCATAAATAAATGGGTTCACGCTTTCTTCTTCCAGAGGGAAAATTGTGTCATTGAAATTGGAACCTGCAAAGTAAGTGACACTAGCAATGCGAACGT
This sequence comes from Rhina ancylostomus, assembly GCA_030265395.1. Taxonomy (NCBI): domain Eukaryota; kingdom Metazoa; phylum Chordata; class Chondrichthyes; order Rhinopristiformes; family Rhinidae; genus Rhina; species Rhina ancylostomus. Next base: position 6,259,619 of record JARFYF010000017.1, on the reverse strand, counting down.
AGAGGAAAGTTATCAGCTCCATTAGCCACAAGAGGATGAAGATACCCGAGATACTGAGGAGAAGGACGATACACTTCCTGCGGCTGTCCGTCTCCGGGTCACTCTGTCTCTCACTGTTCCCACCGCCCTGGAGTCTCTTGCGGATTCTAATGGCCCTTAAAATGTGCCTGATGGTTAGGAAGATGAACAGCAAAATTAGAACAAACGGCAGACAAGGGACTAAAATGCTATCTATCCAGCCAGGCGAGGTATTAACTACAAACTTAACTCTGCATGGCGTGGGTTCGGTTTTATGGGAAGGTTCATATATAAAATAGTAAAATACATTTTTGTAACAGCGCAGGGCAGTAACCGGTCCGATCCCACAGCCGCCGTTCGCTCTGTGCAATATTTCTTTTTTTTTTCAGTAAATATCCACAAAGCGATCAAAGGTGAACATCACCGTCACCCAGACGGAGCAGTCTGTTATGCCATAAGCTACCGCGAGATTCACCCTGCAGGCTGGATCAATATTGATGAAATTCAATGGGAAAGTCATGGGAACAATCCGGTTTAATATCACGCTCGTGATAATGACCAGGAGATCTGTCACCACCATCGACAGCAGGTAGACAATGATACATCTGAAGAGACCACATCGTCTGCGGAACATTACTCCAATCACGGCCAAGTTAGTTGCAATAGGGGAAGACAGAGGGAGAGAGTGAGTCAGTGGTTGTGTGAGGGAGGTGTGTGTGGGAGGTGTGAGATTGCGTCTAATTGTGTGTTTATTTGTGGTGTGTGGTGGGTGTATTTGTCTGTGGTGAGAGTGTGTGATTTTTATTTTGCGCGTGTGGTGTGTGTGGTGTGAAAAAAATCCAGAGCAAGAATGTTCTCATTCACTGAAAACTTCAACACCACTGATTTTGTGTTGTTTGTCAGCTTTTCCACGAAACTGAAAATCCTGAAATAAACTTCTTTTCTTCTGATAGTTTCACCCCATCCAATATTTCTCCCTCTGGTACAACAATGTCATCGACCCCTCTTGTGAAGACACCCAGATGGATGTTTAGAACTCACTTCCCGAAAGTGATATATGCATATTTAAACCACATTTGGATGTGTATTTGAAGAGTGCTGTGGACATGGTGCTAAAAAGTGGGATGAGGCTTTTCCACTGGTACAGAGACAGTGCAACAAATGGCCCAACATTGTAAATCTTCATAACTCAGTTAAATCACAGATCACTGCTGCAAAGCTGCACTCACTCGGATGTCCCTTTCTCATGCACGTCTTCATCCATGAAACCAGTTCTGTATTTCACTCCGCTCCCTTCCCACATTCAGCACTGGTTATCTGTTCTGTCCAATCCACATGCAGTTTTAGAATACCCCAAGAATACCAATATCAAGCCCTATTACACCATGCACTCCTCCTCTTGCCTCCACTTATTTGAGCTGAAGTCCCATCCATTTGGATTCATCAATGACCGATCTTCCACATTGCACACTCCATAAATCCACTTTCATGACCTCTCTGCAGCCAGTACATTAAATCACAAAATCTCCAGTTGAAACACCCATCCTACATTTACTGACTCACTGGATCTTCAGTTCCGCGACTTCAATAGTCTTATGCTGTTTTCTAAACACATCACGTTCTGTTTTAAACTCTTTAATGTAAATTTCATGTCAAATTTTGTTTGAAACTGTTCATTCAAGTGCCGTAGGAAAAGAAATTGCTTCCATTTTGTTGGGTGTTTTCCATTAGAACGAGATGATACAACAGGTATCAAAACCACTGAACATCAAAACTCTGCTGCCAATTGTGATGAAATGCACGACGCAGAAATAAAATATAAAAGGAATAAAATATTCAATTAAAATGGCACAACCAATGGGAGAAAACAATTAAAGGGCATCAATGATTCTGGGAGAACAGCAAAGGGATAAAAATGCACAATTGACAGAAGAAACAATCCCAGTAAACACAGCGGTGATGCAACATTTCACGCATTGTGCAGATTGATAAATAACACCAATACTTTACGAGGAATGCCGACGACTGCCATGATGGAATAGCAAATGGCCAACCCCAAGATTTGTGGAACTCCATGCATTGCTGTTGAAAGATTTGAGTACACAATACACTGCATTCACAGTCTGCTACATTTATCCCCGACATCAGTCACCAGGGAGTATATTGGGAGGGCATCTTTGTGTTTATGCTAATTAAGTTAATTGAAAAAAGCAACTAAAAGCAGATAATGCCAATAATAGATTTGATGAATTGTTTTGAGTAATCCTGCTCACATTTCTTCCAAGATCAGTAAGGACAGTCCAAAAGGGCAGATGGAATTCGTGCAAGCTATTCTGAGCCCATTGAACACAGCAACCTAGAACAAGATGCTTCTGGCATTGAACAATGAACAGCTGCATTGAAATTAGTTTGTGAAATGATCAGAATCAAATTAAAGGTCAAGTTTACTGCCATATTAACAAGCACATATATCCACAGGTGCAATGAAAAACTCACTTGCAGTAGCATCACAGGCACGTCGCATCAGATAAGCAGCATGCACAAGAGAAACATCAATTCAACACAATCTTTACAAGAACACAATTAGAACAATGAAAAGTCAATTTTTGGGTAAAGTGATGAAAGTGGACAGTGTTGCGAAACTCCAGTGATGAGGGTTGTGCCGGTTGGTTCGAGAACTGAATGGTTGAAGGGAAGTGGCTTTTCTTGGAACTGGTTCCATGGTACTGTAGACTTTTGTTTCTCCTGCCCAACGGTAGCTGCAAGAAGACATCGTGGCCCAGATAGTGATGATCTTTGATGATGGATGTTGCTTTCGTGAGGCAGCGTTTCCTGTATATACTATCAATGCTGGGGAGGGACGTTCTCATAATACATTACACGCATTCTATTTCTTTCTGCAGATTCTTACATCCTGTGCATTCAAATTGCTGTTCAGACCATGAAATAACCAGTCAGGATACTTCAACAGTATATCTGCAGAAGTTTGTTGTAGTGTGACGTGACTATCCTGGTGATTGCATCCATGTGCAGGGCCCACGACAGCTCATCCGATATGGTAATGCCCAGGAATTTAAACCTGCTGACTCTCTCCACAGCTGATCCCCCAGAATGGTGCATGTTCACCCTCCTTCCCCTTCCTGAAGTCAACAATCAGCTCCTTAGTTTTGCTGATTTTTGCAGTACCACTCAGCCAGGTGTCCTATCTCGCTCCGGTAAGCTGACTCATCACCAACTGTGATTCATCCAACAACAGTGGTGTCATCACTGAATTTGTGTATGCAGCTGTGCTAAGCCACACAGTCATGCGTGTAGAGAGTGGAGCAGGGGGCTCTGCACCAGCCTTGAGGTGCACCTGTGTTAATGGTCAGCGAGGAGGAGTTGTTGTTACCAATCCTCACTGACTGAGGTCTGCCGATGAGAAAGTCGAGGATCCAGTTGCAGAGGGAGGCACAGAGGCTCAGGTCTTGAAGCTTGATGATGAGTTTGGATGGGAAAATTGTGTTGAACACCGAGATGTAGTCGATTAACAGCAGCCTGACGTGTGTGTTCCTGTTGTCCAAATCGTCCAGAGCAGAGTGAAGAGCCAGAGAAATCACATCTGCTGTAGATTTATTCTGGCGGTCGGCAAAGTGAAGCAGATCCACGTCATCTCTGAGGCAGGATTCGAATCGCAGCGTGACTAACCTCCCGAAGCACTTCATTACAGTTGATGTAAGTGTACTGGACTGTAGTCAGTGAGGTAGGTCACCACGCTCTTGTTTGGCTCCGGTGCAATTGATGATTTTCTGAAGGAGATGCAAAACTCAGACCACAAAAGCGAGAGGTTGAATATGTCCGTAAACACTCCAGCCAATTGGTCCACACAGATCTCTGGTACTCGGCCAGGTACGCCGTCTGGACCAGGCGCCTTTCGTGGATTCATCCTATTGAGGGATGCCCGGACATTGCCCTCAGAGTCTGAGATTACATGGTCATCCGGAGATGTGGGTGTGCCATAGTTCTCCCTATCAAAGCGTGCATCAAAGGCATTGAGCTCATCCAAGAGTGATGGGTCGTTGCCTCTTCTGTTACCCGATCTCACCTTGTAGGAAGTTATATTGTGCAAGCCCTGCCACAGCTGTCGATCGTCCATATGTGATTCCAGTTTGGTCTGAAATTTTGTGCTCACAATGGCCAACCAGTCCGAAACACCACAGATCCAGCCCCCAGCAGATTACAAATCTTCTGGTTCAAGGGCTTCTGGTTGGGGAACAATTGGAATGTTTTTGTGGGTACAAACTCATCCACGCATGTCCTTATGGAAGTCGGTGACAGTCGTGACAGACTCATTAATGTCGCGCATATGAATGCTCGAAACAATTAACTCTAAGCAATCCCGAATTCGCTCCTCTGCCTTTGCCGTCCAGCTCTTCATCGTCCTCTTCACCGGTGCCGCGCTCTTCAGTTTCTGTCTGTACTCAGGCAGAAGCACAGCCAGGTGGTCGGATTTACCCAAGTGCGGGCCAGGGATGGAGCGGTCGGCGATCTTGATGGTGGTACAGCAGTGGTGGAGTGTGTTGAGTCCTCTCGTGTTGCAGGTGATGTGTTGATAGTAGTTCGGCAGAGACTTCTTCAAGCTCGCCTGATGAAAGTCTCCCGCCATGATGCGACAGTCGTCGGGGTACGCCCCTTCGTTCTAGTTGATTCCAGAACTCAGTTCCTCAAGTGCCAGCTTGATGTCTGCCTAAGGTGAGATGTAGACTGCAGTCGGGATGACGGCGGAGAACTCCCGCGGTAGGTAGAACGGTAGGCACTTCACTGCCAGATGTTCCAGGTCGGGGGAGCAGGAATGGGACAAGACCGCCACGTCCGAGCACCACGACGAGTTTATCATTAAGCACACACTTCTGCCTTTTTCCTTACCCGAAGTTGCCGTCTGGACCATGTGGTGGATTGAGAAACCCTCGGGCTGGAGCGCTATGACAGGAGAGTTGGGAGTGAGCCATGTCTCTGTCAAACAAAGTCCACAGCAGTCCCTCATGTCCCTTTGATAAAGCAATCTCACTCCGAGTTCCTGTCATGGACTGCAGAGACTCAGCAGATAGTGAGCGTTGCAGGTCGAGATTTTCTGATTCTAAGATGGCAGAACTGTTGGTGTTGACTTTCATTGACCGTGAAAATGACGGCAACTTCAGAAGTTAATTCTGTGTGGAGCGAAACGTGGAACAACCAGTGCACCTCCACACATTGCGTTATCTGCAGCCTTCTCCACTGTAGTCAAAGGAAATCATTTGAACGTTGAGTAGTTGAGCCTCCTTCATTGTAAATTACCCTGCAAAACGGTCACTTTGTTGCATGAGGTCGGGCAGGATGGTAAGTCACATTAATGCTCAGCAAACTGTTGGTGGCTCTCTCATTTATGCATTGTAATTCATACAGATTTTTTTCCAGTCCAGTTTTCCAATAAGTAAATCTTCAGTGGTGGTTCACCTGCTACCTTCTATCTTCTAATCTTGAATTACTGTCATGAAGTTTGGAAAAATGTGCGAAGGATAAGAAGAACAATACACGTTGATTCTTCCCTGGAATATAAATGTGAGTCCAACGGATGTGCTTTGTCCACCATGAGCAGGAAAGTCACAGAGTTATACAGCACATGAACAGGCCATTTGGCCCATCTCATCCATTTTGACCATGTTGCCAAACTGAGCTAATCGCATTTGTCTTTCGTCCATATCCCTGGAAACCTTTCCTAATCATTCACTTGTCCAAATATCTTTTAAATATCGTGAATGTACCCTCCTCTACCACTTTCTCCGACAGCTCATTCCATTTATGGACCACCCTCTGTGTGAAAAAGCTCCCCCTCAAGTCCATTTCCAACCTTTCCCCTCTAACTTTGACCCTGCGCCCTCCAGTGGAAAAACACGATGATGCTGGAGGAACTCAGCAGCCCAGGCAGCACCCAGGAGAAAAGCAGGCTGCCAACGTTTCGGGTCATCACTCTTCCTCAGCATCGTCGTGCATTTCATCAGGATTCCAGCATCTGCAGTCTTTTATCTCTCTCTGGCCTCTAGTTCTGGGCTCCCCCACCCTGGGGAACAGACTCTATTCACCTTGTTTAGGTCCCTCATGATTTTATAAAGCTCAATGCGGCCAGCTCTCTGCTAGCTATGCTCCAGGAAAGAAAGTACTAGCCCCCTCAGCCTCTCATAACTCAAACATTCCAGTCCTGGAAACATCCCCATAAATCCTTTTTACAACTGACATTCATCCTGTAGAAGAACAACCAGAGCTGTACGCAGTGGTCCAAGGCCTTACCAAATCCTTACCAATGTCTCACACAGATGTGACATGCTGTCCCAACTCTTGGACTCAGTATCATGACCGGTGAAGCCAAGAGTGTCAAACTCCTTCTTCACCACCCTGTCTACCTGTGTCGCCACTTTCAAGAAGCAATGTCCCTGACCCCGTGTCTCTCTGTTCTACAACACTCCTTTTTAAAAGAGATGAGTCTCGGGACTTTCTATTCAGTTTCACCAGCAAGAACCGAAAAGAGACACATGTTCAAATTGTTAGTTGAGAATTGATTGGTTAATTGGCTAATTGGAAGCAGGTAATAAATTGACGTTGGGGTCGAGCAGAGCGGCCATTGTGGGAGTGAGCCGGTGTTGGAGTGGAGAGCTGAGGCTTTGGCGTGAAGAGAAGGAGCAAGTGAGTGGAGGCTGCGGTGAGTTCTGGGATGGTGTCTTTCTTTCTTTGCTTTTGCACAGCTCGAGCAGTGGGAATGGAAGTCAGAGCAGTGGTCTGCTCCCCTTGCAAGAATTGGGAAGTCAGGGAGGCCTCCAGTGTTCCTGATTTGGCTGCAGCTCCTTATAGACAGCGTTACGGAACCGGAGCCGGATTAACTCCGGATCATTCGGGAGTCTGAGGGGTATATAGACAGGAGTAACAGGGAGGCAGTCACACCGAGGCTCCAGGTAGCTGGGTGACCGTCAGGAGAGGGAAAGGTGATGGGCAGCCAGTGCAGGGGACACCTGTGGCCGTTCCCCTCAGTTAGGACTATTCGGCTTCAGATACTGTTGGAGGGAGGGGAATGACCTACCAGAGGAAAGCCACAGCGGCCAGATCTCTGGCTCTGTGGCTCAGAAGGGAAGGGGGCGGGGGGAGGGGAGAGAAGTGCGGCAGTGATAGGGGATTCATTGGTTAGGTGAACAGATGGGAGATTCTGTGGTTGAGAACGAGACTCGTAGATGGGATGTTGCCTCCCAGCTGCCAGGGTCAGAGACGTCTCGAATCAAGTCCACAGCATTGTTCAGGGAGAGGATGAGCAGCCAGAAGCTGTGGTCCACATCGGTACCATTGACACAGGCAGGAAGGTGACGAGGTCCTGCAAGGTGAGCTCAGGGAGTTAGGTGCTAAGACAGGACCTCCAGGGTGGTGATCTCAGGATTGCTACCCGTGCCACGTGCCAGTGAGGCCAGAAATAGGAAGATAGTGCAGCTTAACATGTGGCTAAGGAGATGGTTCAGGGGGAGGGCTTCATAATTTTGGATCATTGGGCTCTCTTCCAGGGCAGGTAGGACCTGTACAAACAGGACGGTTTGCACCTGAACTGGAGGGAGACCAATATCCCCGTGGGAAGGGTTGCTCGTGCTGCTGGGGGGTTTAATCTGGAGCTGCAGGGGGCGGGAACCAGAGTGACAGGGCAGCAAGTGGTGTTGTTGTGGGGTAAACAGATGTTCAGTCCACAAGCAAAAACAGAAATCAACTGGTTGATGAGCACGGTGGGACTAATGTCCTGAGATGTGTCTATTTCAATGCAAGGAGTATTGTAGGGAAGGCAGATGAACTCAGAGTGCGGATCAGCACGTGGAATTATGATGTTGTGGCAATTAGTGAGACTTGGTTACAGGAGGGGCAGGACTGGCAGCTCAATGTTCCGGGGTTCTGATGTTTTAGACATGACAGAGAGGGAGGTATTAAAGGGGGAGGGATTGCATTACTCATCAGGGAAAATGTCACAGCAGTGCTCAGAGAGGATATACGGGAGGGATCGTTTACTGAGGCAATATGGGTGGAAATGAGGAATAATAAAGGCGATGACCATTTTAATTATAGACTCCCATAGTCAGTGGGATCTAGAGGAACAAATTTGTTCAGAGATAGCAGACCCTTGCAATAAATATATGGTTGTGATGGGAGGAAATTTTAACTTGCCACAGATTGATTGGGACTCCCATACTGTAAAGGGATTGGATGGGATAGAGTTTGTCAAATGTGTTCAGGAACATTTCCTTAATGTGTAGAGGTTCCAACTAGAGAGCGCGAAACTGAATCTCCTCTGAGGGATCGAGACAGGGCAGGTGGCAGAAGTGTGTGCAGGGGAACGCCTTGGATCTGGTGATCAGAATTCCATCAGTTTCAACATAATCATGGAGAAGGTTTGGACTGGTCCTCGGGTTGAGGTTCTAAACTGGAAGGAGGCCAATTTTGATGCCATCAGAGGAATCCGGCAGGCGTGGATGGGGATCGGCTGTTTCTCCGTCAAGAGATGCCTGGTAAATGGGAGGCTTTCAAAAGTGAAATGTTGAGATTACGGAATCTCTGTGTTCCTGTCAGAATAAAAGGCAAGGCTCATGGGTTTGCAGAACCTTGGTTATCGAGGGAAATTGAGGCCCTGGTAAAGGAAAAGAAGGTGGTGCACATCAGGTGCAGGCCGTTTAGGGTTAAGTGAGGCACTTGAGGAGTATAAGAAATGCAAGGGAACACAAGAGAGAAACCAGAGGGGCAAAAAATGGACATGAGGTTGCTCTGGCAGACAGGGTGAAAGAGAATACCAAAGGATCCTACAGCTATATTAAAACAAAAATGGTAGCAAGGTCCAATTTTTTCCTCTTGAAGATCAGCGTGGTCATCTGTACATGGAGCTGAAAGATGTAGGTAAGATCTGGAATGAACTTTTTACATCCCTGTTTACTCTGGAGACAGACACAAAGACTTTGGAACTGAGGCAAAAGAGCAGTGAGGTCATGGACCGTGTCCGGATTATGGAAGAGGAGGTGCTTGCTGTCTTGTGGTGAATGATGGTGGATAAATCTCCAGGGCCTGGCAAGGTGTCCCTTCAGACCTTGTGGGAGGCTGGAGCGGTAATTGTAGGGGCCCTGGCAGAGATATTTAAGATGTTCTTTGCCATGGGTGAGGTGCCGGAGGACTGGAGGATAGCTGATGTCGTTCTGTTGTTCAAGAAAGGCTCTAAGTATAAATCGGGAAATTATAGGCCCGTGAGCCTGATGTCAGTCATGCGTAAATTATTGGAAGGTATTCTGAGGGTCAAGATCTATAAGTATTTCGACAGATGGGGCCTGATTAGGGATAGTCGACATGGCTTTGTGCGTGGTAGGACCTGTCTAATCAATCTTATGGAGTTCTTTGAGAAGGTTACCAAGAAGGTTGATGAGATGGACGATGTCTACATAGAATTTAGCAAGGCCTTTGACAAAGTCCCGCATGGGAGGCTGGTACAGAGGTTAAGACACCTGGCATTCAGGATTAAGTTACCAATTGGATTCAACATTGGCTTAGTAGGAGAAGCCAGAGAGTGGTCGTAAATAGTTGTCTCTCTGACTGGAGGCCTTTGACTAGTGGTGTGTCACTGGGATCGGTGCTGAGTCTGTTGTTGTTTATCATCTATATTAATTATTCATATGATAATGTGGTAAGCTCGATCAGCAAATTTGTGGATGACACAAAGATTGGGGGTGTAGTGGACAGCGAGGAAGACAATCAAAGCTTGTAGCGTGACCTTGACCAGCTAGAAAAATGGGCTGTAAAATGGCAGATGGAATTTAATGCAGACAAGTGTGAGGTGTTGCAATTTGGTAGGGCAAACCAGGATAAGACCTACACAGTGAATGGTAGGGCACTGAGGTGTGCGGTAGAAGAAAGGGACCTGGGAATACAGATCCATAATTCCTTTAAAGTGGTGTCACTGTGAGGGACGGTTTAAAAGAGAGCTTTTGGCACTTTGGTCTTCATAAATCAGGTCATTGAGTAGAGGAGTTGGGATGTTATGTTAAAGATGTACAAGATGTTGGTGAGGCCAAATTTAGAGGATTGTGTGCAGTTCTGGTCACTTATCTGCGGGAAAGATATCAATAAGCTTGAAAGAGTGCAGAGAAAAATTACAAGGATGTTGCCGGGACTTGAAGACCTGAGTTATAGGGAAAGGTTGAATAGGTTCCGACTTAATTCCCTGGAGCACAGGAGAATGAGGGGAGACCTTATGGAGGTCAAAATTGTGAGGGTTACAGATAGGGTGAATGCATGCAGGCTTTTTCCCCTCAGGTGGGGTGAGACTATAACTAGAGGATATAGGCTTCGGGTGAATTGTTGTTTCTTTCTTTTCTTTTTCAATCTTTTTATTAGTTTTCAAATCAATACAGATTAGTATATAGCATCAATGTTTGTACATGTATTACAGAGAGATCTGGATATCACTCCTGTCTTAGATAATCATACAATAAAATATATAAAAACTATTTGTAGGTCCAACGATCTCTTAGTTAATGAATAGAGTATAAAATAAAAGAAAAAGATTTATTATATACATTTAAAAAAGGAAAAAGAAAAAGAAACCACAAATCAATAAAAAAAGATAAAAACAATGTAAACTAAACTAAGCAAACAAATAAAAAAACGGGCTAAAATTTCTCAGTAGAAACAGAACAATATTGCGTCATCAACTCTGTTCCTCTAAATTAAAATGTTATTGAAGGGGGATATTCATCATGTGAAAATATTGGATAAATGGACTCCAAATGTCTTCAAATTTAAGCAAAGGATCAACAGTACCACTTCTAATTTTATCCAAGTTTAAACATGACACAGTTTGAGAAAACCATTGAAAGGTAGTAGGGGGTATTGGATCCTTCCATTAAGCAAAATAGATCACTTGGCCAGGGCAGGGCATTCTAAAACTAAAGCGCATAGGTTTAAGGTAAGAGGGAAAAGATATAAAAGGGAGCTGAGCAGCAAGTTTTTCCACACAGAGGGTGGCGCGTATCTGGAATGAGCTGCCAAAGGAAGTGGTGGTGGGAGCAATTACAATATTTAAAAGACATTTGGACAGGTACATGGATAGGAAAGGTAATGGACAAGTTAGATTGACCTCTTAGACTGCAGGGATGAGTTGGGTTGAAGGGCCTGTTTCCCTGCTGTGTAACTCCATGAAGAACAGGGGAGGCTTTGAATGTCCTGGTCAATATATTAATTTAGTCCTAACAAGATGACAGTGACTGCACTTCAAGCAACTGGCTGCAAGTTCACAAAGTGGAGGAGAAAGGTGATAAGTAACACTTCTCCTTCAGTAGATATCTCTGAGGGAATTGGCAAAGTTACCCAGTTCATTGCTGATCTCTGAGGATGTAACCAGGGCCGAAGAATTATAATTACGAGGAAGGATTGTCTTCACTGAGGTTGTTTCCATTTTGAAATAAATGAGGCCAAAGGGATACCTAATTCGGTGTATAAATTTATAAAGAGCTCAGGAGACAGTCAATAGTAAGGAGTCCATGTCATGGTTCTGAGTTCTGGCTCCTTTAATGCCTTGTTGTCCAGCACATGGATTTCATGCTGGACTGATTGTATGATGACACTCACCTGAGCCCCATCAGGGGCCTAGCATAAGTACCTGTGTTTCTCTGGCACTAGTTGCCAGAGTATTGG
>JARFYF010000017.1:3086212-3096971 GCA_030265395.1 Rhina ancylostomus | reverse complement strand
TCCCCCACCCCGGGAACTTTCCACTGCCCCCACCATAAGTACAACACCTGCCCCTACACCACAGGACCCAAAGTCCTTTCAGGTGAGACAGATTCACCTTAATATCATCTACTGCATTCAGTGCCCCAAGTGAGACCTCCTCTACATTGGTGAAACCAAATGCAGACTAGATGAGCATTTCACAGAACACCTGCGCTCTGTCCATAACCACGATCTGCATTTTTCTACATTTTTTCCCCCTCTCTCTCTCCTTACCTTTGACCCATCCCCCAGTGGATCTGCTCTCCCCTCCTCCGCCACACCTGCCTATCACTATCTCTTACCTGCATCTACCTATCACCACCCTGCCTGCCCTCTTTTGTCCACCTGTCACTGCTCTGCTTTTCCCCTCCTATATATTGGGCTTCCCACTTTCCTATCTTCAGTCCTGAAGGATTCTGACCCAAAACGTTAACCACCTGCTTTTCTCCACGGATGCTGCCTGGCCTGCTGAGTTCCTCCATCATCATAGCATCTTTCATCTCGATTCCAGCATCTGTAGTCCGTTGTTTCTCTGGAGATTCACCAGCCCGATTGCTAGGGGTGAAAAGTTGTCCTATCAAGAGAGGCTCGACAGTTTGGGTCTGTACTCCTTGAAATTCAGAAGATCCCAAGGGGGTTTGGCAGGGTAGATGTTGAGATGTTTCCACAAATGGGAAAGTCTCGAACAAGGGGACATAGTTGTGAAATAAGGGGCTGGTTGTTTAAAACTGAAGTGTATAGAAATTTCTTCCCTCAGAGTAAGGAAGCTCTGGAATTCTCTGCTCCTGAAAATGGTGGAGAGCAGATTAGATATATTTAAGGCAAAGATCGATACATACTTGAAAGATAAAGGAATTGAAGATTTGAGTAACCAGGAAGAAGGGTTAAGCCAGTATACATGAACCACGATCATACTGAATGGCGGGGGCAGGTTTGAAGAGCCAGGTGACCTACTCCTGCTCCTATTTCTCATGCTGCACTGTGTATTCCAACCCAAGCCCTCCTTTCTCCCACCCCAGTTCTCTTACAAATTCAAAGTATACCCAATCTCAGCTTTAAATTGGAAGCAGAGATCAGAGGTAAGTGGAGCCGAAGTATCTGCTCAGCACAACCACCGAATGACAGAACATTCTCAGGGGTCTGACCGACTCCTGCACTATTAGGTTCTTAATAGATTCTAATTTAGTTTCAACTCAACCACAAGTTTCCACTTTAACAAATAATTTGCATCACATTCTTGCTGCTCTCTGGGGAGAAAAAATTCATATAATCTTGCCACTTCAGGTTGTAAATATTGTAATTGGGTTGCAAACCTACCATTTAAGAAACTTACAACATTCACGGCTTTCACCAAATTTACACAAAAATATGAAAACATAGTGGAAGTCAGTCATTTATAACAGAAGTGAATTGTTGATTTTCAGTTTTGAGGGTAAGACTGTGCCCGAATCATTTTTCTCCTTCTCTCCTTTCACACACGTCCTCAAAAGGAGGAAATTAGGGCAAAAGAGGCCACAAAATATCAGAAGAATCAGAGTTATACAGTACAGAAGCAGGCCTTTTGGCCCAACTCATCCATGCTGACCAAAGTGCCTTCCTGAGCTAGTCTCATTTGTCTGCATTTGGTCCATATCCCTCTAAACCTTTCCTCTTCATGTACCTGCCCAAATATCTATTCAATGTGGTAATCATACCCACCTTTATCACTTCCTCTACCACTACCCTCTGTGGAAAAACATGCCCCTCTGATCCTTTTTAATTCTTAAACCCATGCCCTTTACTTCTGGCTGCCACACTATAGGAAGGATGTAGTCGTGCTGCAGAGAGTGTAGAGGATAGAGGAGATTCACCAGGATGTTGGGCTTGTTTTCCCTGGAGCAAAAGGGGCTGAGGGGTGACCCGATAGAGATATAAAATTATACATAGATAGTCAAGCATCCTTTTCCTATTGTAGGGGTATCAAAAACATGAGGGCATAGGTTTAAGGTGAGAAGGGGGTTTTTCAAAAAAGGGATGAGGTGCAAGTTCTTTTTTTAAAAAGTACAATGACTGATATTTGGAACTCACTGCAAGAGGTTGTGGTGGCAGCGTCAAATACAGGTGCTATGTTTCAGGGACATTTAGGTTGGCACTTAAATAGGCATGGCATAGAAGGATTTTTAACTTGGGCAAATCAAATTTGTGTAGAGGGATGAAAAGGTCAGCATGGACATGGTGTGCTGAAGGGCCAGTTTCTGTGCTCAATGACTCACACGTCCCTCCACCACCATCCCTCGCCCAATGAGTCCTGCAAGTTTTTCCTCTGATAGAGTAGTGAGTTGTGGAAGAGTCGAGGGACTTTGGAGTGGAGATCTATAGATCTCTGAAAGGAGAAGGGTAGGTAGATAGATTGGGTGGGGATGGTGGGTGGAAATGGGATAATTTCCTTTACTAATGAAAGTATAAAATATGAGCAGTGAGGTTACACTGGAACTGCTTAAAACACTCCTTTAACCAAACTGGAGTACCATTGAAGATCTGATGTCTCAACTAAAGAGTTGAGATAAATATGAGCACAACACTAGGACTGGAGAACTTTAGTAGTAACTGAAAATAAAAGAACTGCAAGTGCTGAAGACCTAAAATAAAAACAATAAATGCAGGAAACATTCCAACCTCACCCCTCCACACCAATCCTGATCTCACCATCAAACCCGCAGACAAGGATGGTGCTGTTGTAGTCCGGCAGACCGACCTTTACATTGCCGAGGCCAGACATCAACTCTCAGACACCTCCTCTTACTTATCCCTCAACCTGGACCCCACCAAGGAGCATCAGACCATTGTCTCGCGCACTATCACTGACCTCATTGCCTCCGGAGGAATCCCCTCCACAGCCTCCAACCGCAGTTCCCCTACCCCCCACTGCCCGTTTCTACCTCCTACCAAGATCCACAAACCCAACTGCCCTGGTAGACCCATTGTTTCTGCCTGCTCCTGCCCCACTGAACTTGTGTCCTCAGATCTTGACTCCATTTTGTCCCCCTTACTCCAGTCCCTTCCTACTCACGTTTGTGGCACTTCACATCACCAACAACTTCTAGTTCCCCAGTCCTGACCACCTTACTTGCACCATAGATAGAGTTTATATACATTTCCATCACCCATTAGGAAGGCCTCAAGGCTCCCAGTTTCTTTCTCGATAAAAGATCCAACCAGTTCCCCTCCACCACCACCCTCCATCTCCCATGCAATGACTAACACAGAATACACCACTCAGTTCCTGCCAGCAGTCATGCAGCACTTGAACAATATCCCATTTTTCCTTAGCTAAATCTATTCCCTCTGTTCTAACCTCCCCTTCCATCTATACTATTTGCCTCAATTTCACCCCCAGTAGCCAGTTCCAAATTCTCAGCATTTTTCCTCTGATTTCTCCATTAGATGGCTTCTAGTTATGTTTTTTCCCTGCAATGGAAACATTCTCTCTGTATAAAACCCTTTCATAATTTTAAAGACACCATTAGATCACCCCTCATTTCTTTTCTCAAGACAGACCGTCATTCATCTTTTCATAATGTGCACCCTTGCATTTCAGATATCATTTTTAAAATCACTGCTCATTGTGGTAAATGCCCATAATCATAGCATGCTGTGATCTCCGGAGACCAACCAGCACGTTTGTCTGATGTAGGGCCACTAGTAGCATGGGAAAGAATCAATGACAGGAAGAGCACAGGGGGTGAGGGTAATTTTACACACTCCAAGTATCCTTTCCCCGTACACCTTTGCCTGCAATTTTCTTCTACTATAGCTGTCAAGATGATGCCTTTTCTTTTAGGCTATGACTCACTTCCCATTGATCCCTGCAGCAATGACATACAACTATAATGCCTGAAAGCAGCTACCATTCACAACTGTACCAGCCACGTTTTAACAATAAAAAGGGGAAGAAACATCCTAGCCATTTTTCTTAAAGGTAAACAACAAAATTTGCTATTTTCTTTGGGATCCCTGATGGATAATGTTGAACATTTCACCCAGTTAGCGCATCACATGTGAAATCCATTGTTTAGACATATACCCTACAAATTTCTGACCATCTGTGCCTAAAACATTGTCACCTGCTCTCCCTACCAAAATCTAATGAGCTCCTAGTATTGGTGTAATTTTCTGCTCTTGCTTTAGGTTTTATTTTGCAGTGATTTACAGGGAAATATGACACAAGGGAAATAACACATTCACACTTTCATTTGAACTGTAATTCCAACCATTTTCTGTAATATTATCCAAGTGGGGACTACAGTGATTAAACTAGTATTGCCTTTATGTCAAAAGTAAAATATGCAGCACATTTAATCAAGATGTAACTAACAGCTGGATAGCACAACAGCTTCTTTCTAAGATGTCAACACACAAGGCAAGTATTTCTCATCATCATTTTTCCAAAGTACTACTTAGTTTTGCCCCTCTTCTGGAGAGAGACCAGAGATACTATTGATAAGTGGCCACCTCCTTTCAGGGTGATTATCTGTACGTTGGTCTAGATGAGAGCTGCAGGCTGAATGACTGCAAAAGACACCAGCAGTGTTCCTGATCCGGGTCAATAAGAAAGGGTACACTCTACCAAACCTAAACATTCTCTTCAAATAGAAAGTATTTTCATAGGCTTTTCCAAGACTTCCATGTTAGAGTTGTCAGAAGATTAGTTAGGCCATAAATAAAACACTATATGCACATTTCTGGCATCATGCTACAGGAACAATGTGATAGCAATTGAGAGAATGTGCAGGAGATTTATAAGGATCCCAATGGGGAACTAATGCATATTATCCTTGCCCTGAAAACCAATTGGAGCCCAATTATGTATGTTTTTGCATACAATTTTCATTATCACACATGGGGGAGGGGGTTGGAGGAAGAGAATGAAATTGGGAGGGGACTGGAACTCAAATCTGTTCAGTCCATGGGAAAGCTCTCTCCAAATGACTTGACCACAAGGGTGAATAAGCAAATGAACTCAAATCTACTAGCAAGGATGATGTATTAGTAATCATCACACACATGGAAATGTCCAATGTTAGATGATAACCTAAATAAATGAGGTGGTTATCTGACCTCAGGCCAGATCCACCAAGCAACACAACTTCAAAGGTGAGCTTTTAGGATCTGCACCATGTGCCTGTTCTCAAGCAGTTACATTAGCACCATGAGCAACACAAAATGCTGGAGGAACTCAGGTCAGGCAGTATCTATGAAGGGGAATAAATAGTCAACATTTTGGGTCAAGACCCTTCATCAGGACTGATACATTAGCAGAATTGTTTTTCTTTGTGTTTTCATGGGAACCCAGAGAACAAATACATGAGGGTTTACAAGGTTGCTGCTCATGAGGAAATTTATTTCCTCAGCTCTTCCATGACAAAAATCCATGGCCCACAAATGACAACATCCATGAGTCTTAAATCACTATGGTGTCCATCATCTGCTAAATCAGTTACATGGAAGCTGATTAGTGCTTGCAAAGTTAATACCTAGCATCAGTTTTATCAGTATGAACCGAAACTGTTGCATGTGGTAAAGAAATAAGATTTGTAGATTTTCACAGAACATCCTTCAGAATCTTTGCTTGTTAGTTGTATCAACAATTGGGCTTATTCAATACAAGCCAGTGAATTGATAAAACAGAAAATCAAAAACTGGAATCTGTTCATTATCTGAGTAGGATAGTGTTTGAAAAATGCAGTTGTGACAATAGACAGACAAACTAAGCAATGTCAAAACTAGCAGGCTATTTGGCCCATCAAATATGCTTCAACATTCAATACAATCATGGTTGATCTGCTACTTTAATACCAAATTCCTCTCCCCTCATATCCCTTAAGGTATTATGGACACAAAAGGCATCTGTGGTAAAAAACTGCATGGGTTCAGCACTGAGTGAAGTAATTTCTCATTTCAGTTCCAAATGTCTTGCCCTAAATGTGATGGTTCTATTGTGTAACATGGAAACTGGCTTGATGCCCTTAAGACCTCAATGTTCAAAGATGCACATCTTTCAATGGACAGCGTCAACTACAACCACAGAACGTAGCTTATTTTAGTCTAGAATAGGTACAGACATTAGAACCTATATCAGCATACAGCAGTGTCAAAAGACCCCATCGAGCAGTCCCATAAAATATGTAAAGAGCTCAGATACTAAATGCAAATAACTGCATTTTAAAAGCTGAATGTACAATGGGAATCAAGAAGGATTATAATAAAAAGACTATTTATAAAGCTTAACACATCTGAGAAATCTCCAAGCAGCTCTGTGAATTCTCTTTTACTCATATTCGTTCAGGCTAATATGGAAACTGGTGATGCAAGAACAAATGCCTCAATTGGTAAATGGGTCCATATTTAAAAGGCCCCAGATTCAACCAGTGGGGTGATTGCACCAGCCTCAAAAAGGACAGTGAGAAGCAAAGCAGGAATTGGGTCTACACACTGCTGAGCTTATAGGTGAGAATCCAAAAATCCCAATAACGTTTCTCATTCCTGATCCCAGCTGCTGGAGAAAGCAAGTGACTTGATGGCCCAGATTCTGGATTTTGTGCAAAAGTCCCAGCATTTCTTTCAGCAGCACGAGTGCCAGCGTATTTCAGGATTTAAGACAAATGTGGAAGCCCCTAAAATTATTAGCCAAGCTCCATTACTGATTTCTTGGCTATGCTCCATTGAACTCTGCATAGGAAAGGGAAGAATGTTTTTAAATTAAACACATTAAAAGGAAATGAAAAGTGCTTTAGTTAATTCTCATTAGATCATTTATATATAAATATCTTTAACTTTTATAAAAATCACTTCACTTAAATGTTTGACTATTAAAAGTCATACAGAAGCATTCGAAAAAACATTGGCAAAGCTGGGAGCAGGACTTTACTGTCTATTAAAAGTTTCCAAGAGTTTCATTGGAATGACGTTCTGTTTTGCCCACGTCACCCAATTACATTTTTCAAGGCTCTTGCCACTGCTTTCAGTGCTCAGTTCCAAGGCCACCTCAGCCAATGTGATTGGATTCCCACATTCAGAGAAGGCAAGCTCAGAGGAACATGGGAAATTAGTGAGCCCAGTGCAGGAAAAAACTCTGGGTTGGTGTCTTTAACAGTTAAAAATAACCTTAACAATGTAATAGACATACAATAATACAGGCACTAAAAAGAAAAAGTTTAGTCCAAAAGGTTTTAAACAGCAAAGGAAAGATGCACAACTGAAGCAATTTGAAAAGGAAATTGCAAGGGTTAGCCTAGACAGTTAACCTAGACAGATACCGGTGGATAAAGGGAGTGAGAGAAATGCACAAAGCCAGAAATGCAGGAATGGATAAATACTGTCCATTTGTTTGGATGAACATATAAAATCCAAGGCACTATTCAAAGGAAAGCATGGAGTTAGATGCACCTGGACTCATTGTACAAGAGACCATATGTATAGAGAACCAGAGGGTAACCATACCAGCAACCCTACCAAGAGTCAATGGCTTCAGGAAGCAGGAGAATATGGAGGAAGAAAATCCTGTACTGCGCCACCTTATGCTACTAACCAGCACTAACATACTGAACTACTTAAATGCGTCTCATTTTTACAAAGAAAAATGTAAATCTAGTTCTGGTTTCCATTTTAATGGTAATCTATCGACACTGAGGATTAGATGCTCAGTAGCAAAGACTGCATATGATGTCATCTCCTTGGCACCCAGCGTACTGCAGTCAATACAAGCTTTGTGTGTAAAAGGCATGAGCTCATCTTCCCTAGTGAGTAAGTCTATGTGCGTACCTACCACCCCATACAAAACAATTATCTTGGGGAGTCGGTAACCCATGCTGACCCCTGCTACTATGCAAAATCTTTCACACATCTGGGAAAATCTTCACAGTCTTGTGTACATTACCGAAGATGTTCTGAATTTATGCAGTTGTTGCCAAAAAATTTAAGCCTTTCCAGCAGAACAGTCAGTGAGAACAAGGCAAATGAGCAGTCTTATCCTAGTGCTGTCCAGTGGAGGGTTCCTATGGGACAGAAGTCATGGTACAAATCACAGCTATTTCCAGATTCAATTCCCCATGCCAGCTAAGTTCTGAAGAAACTGCAATTGGAATTTACCATCAGCACCACATTGATCAGGTTACTGAATTATTCCACAGCCCAAAAATGAGCCGGAGACAGGGGATCAAACTCCATGGTGGGCAGATGGGAAATTTATATTGTTATTTAGATATTACAATACACGAGGCTGCATAGTCCATCAACTATGCCAACTTCCAGCAGAGCAATCATATCAATTCTCACTCCACTGGTTCCCTGGACCCTGCAGCTTATTCTGCCCATCAACTTCCTTTCATTTTGCCACTTACCTAAAGCGAGGGTAATTTGCAGTAGCTAATTAATCTATTCGCATGTCATTGGGAAGTGCGAGGAAACCTGAGCATCGGGCAAAAAACCTCCAACAAGCAGGGGGGAAACATGCAAATTCCATACAGAGAATCCAAGGTCAGGATTGAATCTGGGTTCCTGGAGCTGAAGTACTATATGTTGAGCCACTGCTATTCAGTTATTAAATAAATCTGGAAAAGGTATCAGGAATAGTGACCAGTTGTAAAAGTCTACCTGGTTCTTAAATATCATTTAAAGAAAACCTTCCTGCATTTGTGACTCCAGAGACTCCAAACCCACAGTAACAAGGCTGACTTTTAACTAGTCTCAAATAGAGAAGATCCATTCAATTTAAGCCTACTCGACAGTCAATAAATGCTAGTTGTCAATGACATCCAAAACCATTAAAGAGTAACTAAGTGACACTTGGGGAAATCAGAGGAATGAATGCCCATGGATCACAAATACAGTGATGCTTGGATTTAGGGAAAACATCTGAATGCACTTGGTTAGAAAGCTTTCAATGGTTAAGTATCAAGCCTACAACACTTTTTGGAGGAGAATAGGTACTGCGGGTTCCTGCCACTCCAAGTATAATCCTGCACAAGTTTGTTTAGAGAATAAAATTGAAAAAAAACAAGTGCTTTTTTTAAACTGTGGCAGCAGTTCAGAGGACAATTAATTGCCTGGCCTTTTATCCATGAAATGGGAGCACGAAGAAGAGAAACAAATCCAAGGCAAAAGATGTGGGTAGGGCAGTTGGGAAGAAAAGAACAGCAGCAAATAAAACAGACTCTAATAAGAAACCTGCAGCATGTACAAGAAACATGGGAGTATATTAAAATACTATATTAAATGGAGCTTTAACTGAAGGACCAACTTGAAGAGAAAGCTGTCCAAACATCATATTCAGGAAGCTGCTAAGACCTCCAAAGCATGTCCTGAGTCATGCCCAGAAGTTCACATCCTCTAATATGTTGTCTTGAGCTCATTAAAATGAAGTAAACAAGGAGCTGCTGTAAAAATGCTGCTGCCACCACTCCCTAGAGCCACTGTTAGAGGGGAGGTTCAAGCAAGCAGCTCTCACTCCTCACTGCCAGAAAGTAGCACCTTGGCTTCCAATCAAAGCCAGTGAGACAATTCTGCAACACACAGCTTCACTTGGGAGTTTGTTGTTTTGGCTGCTGCAGTTGAAATGTCACGTATATAATGCAAAAGTCTTTGCACATGAATCCCAGAGAAAAGCAACATAACAGAGTGGCCAAGAGTGAAGAGACGTTCATGATAATTAGAGCCAATAGGAGTAACTAGAAGATATTTTGATGGGAAACTCCAGAAAGAAAACTTTAACATTAGACTCAAGTCTTTAAAGGTTGATATTGGAATATACTTGAACAATGGCGATCAAGGCTAGTGTTCTCAAGTTTGGGAGACGTGGATGTGATCTGATCATATTAAATGAAGAAATTCAGATAAGAGAGAAAACATTCCCTCTAATGAGGAAGTATAGACCAAGAGGATAAAAGATTAGTCAGCTCATTCAGAGCAAAACTGAGAAGCACTTTCTCACAGGAAGAGTAAAAATTTGGAATTTTTTTTACATCCTCACTCTTCACTCCACCCAACACAAAAAGATTGTGGATGTTGGAGGTTAACAGAAAAAAAAACAATTCATTCTTAAACTTAACTAAATAAAATGAGAAAAATGTCAGTAAATGGAACAGATCAGACAAAAACTAACTGGTGGAGCGGGCAGGCTCTAAAAGGACAGGAGACAATACTTCCATTCCATTGATGGCTCCATGCCTTACATCAATTTTATTCTTGCTTTCACAATAATTTCAGGATATCTAAAAATCCTGTTTCTACAGGATATGATCTGCACAGTCACGTTGCCCTAAGATCAGTATCACTGTTTCACAAATAACATACTTGTACAATTGTTCTGATGCAGAGAAATGAATGAAACAGGGAAGCCAATCTCCAATCACTTCAACGATTTAGCTCTTTTGGGTTTCTAAAATTTCATTCTGTCTCAGCTGGTGACAGCTAAGGCCTGTCCACTGCATTAGAGGCAACTGCTCAATTGGCAAATGTGTGGTTTCAAGGACCAGGTGTATAGATACAAATAAAATACTTTATGAATCACGTATTGAGATCTGACTCCCACAGCCAATGAAATTCTTTAACTACAAAGACTATTGTAATGTAGGAAACACAACAACCTGTGTACCACAACAGCTCAAACCGGAAATGCTAAATGACCATCCACTTCACTGTTGTTCACTTAAGGATGATGTTCACAGCCCTGGAGTTGGGGGGGGGGGGGGGCGGGGAAGAA
>JARFYF010000017.1:2970316-2985271 GCA_030265395.1 Rhina ancylostomus | reverse complement strand
CGTTGGACAGGTTCAAGAGGTTGTTGGATAGGCATATGGAGGAGTGTGGGATAGAGGGATATGCGGGAGGAAAGGGTGAGATGGTGTGAGGTGTGGTTAGGTGGGCGGCACAACACAGTGGGCCGAAGGGCCTGTATTGTGCTGTACTGTTCTATGGTTCTATTAAAATAATGGTATGAAAGACTAACAAATCCCTGAAACTGATGTTTATTATCCTAGGATTGTAAAAAAATTAGCTGCAGAAATAAAGGCTGCACTAGTTGTGATCTTTCAAAATCCCCAAGAATCTGGAGAGGTTCCAGCAGTTTGGAAAACTGCAAATGTAATGCCCCTATTCAAGAAAGGAGGAAGACAGAAAGCAGGAAACTATAGGCCAGTTAGTCTGATATCTATTATTGGGAAATCTCCAAATCAATTACTAATGAAGTAGCAGCAGGATATTCATTAAATTATAAAACAATTAAGCTGAGTCAACATGGAATTACAAAATTTATTGAACATTGTTGAGGATGTAAGGAACAAGGTGGTTAAATGTGAATCAGTGACATTCTGAACTTAGGTTTCCAGATGGCATTCAATAAGGTGCCATATAGACAAAATAAGAGCTCATGGTTTTGGAGATAATATATCAACGTAGGTAGAGGATTGGCTAACCAACAAAAACAGAGTTAAAATAAATAGATCATTTTCAGGTTAGCAAGTTCTAACTAATGGAATGCAAAAGGGTTGGGACCTCAATCACTTACAATCTATATTCATGACCTATATGATAGTATTGTAGTGTATCACAGCCAAAGTTGTTGACAAAGAAGTTATGGGAGGATGCAAGAAGTCTGCACAGTGATATCAACAGGTTAAATGAGTAGGTAGTGGCTCTGATACACATAATATAAAAAGGCTGTATTCAGTGATGGAGCAACCAGTTATGGGGTTTCAAATAAACTTGAGTATTGACACTGAGGCCAGCAGATGCTGTGTGCAAGACGTTATGTTGGAATGGGCAATTTTTAATGGCTGTTTCATTTGTAATTTCAGCACAATATGTTCCTAGTTTTTTTATAACTTCAACTAACGTTGTAGTTTGCATCTAATATCTTTATACTGGTGAGAAAAGAACGTGGTACATGACTAATAAACATCAAAAATTTGTTTCCTGTCGTAGATGCTGCTCAACCCACTGAGTTCCTACAGCAGATTGTTTGCTTCACCAGGTTGATTCGGGTATGAAGGAACTGTCTTCATGAAGAAAGACTTGAGTTGGTTAGGACTATGCCAACCAGTTTAGAAGAAAGAATCTTATCAAAACATGTAAGATTTTGAGGGGATTGATCAGATGAATGTTGAGACCACATAGGGTTATCTAGAACTAACATGTATAGTATTAGGATAAGGGGTTGCCTGTTTAAGACTGAGATGAGTATGTGTTCTCTCAGAGAATCTTCTTGGAATTCTCTACCCCAGAGCACTGTGGATGCATTTAATAGATTAATGGCTGAGATAGAGAGGCTTTTGGTCTGGGAGGGGGTCAAATGTTATGGGGAACATATGGGAAAGTGGATCTAAGGCCAAGATCACATCAGCCATAACTTTATTGAGTGGCAAAACAGGGTCAACTCCTGCTCTTATTTCCTACATGCTTATTTTGTACAGGGTAACTACAACATGAATGGGTCATCTTCATTCCTGCCTCTGGATCTAGTACCATACCCCACCCAGTGGTGCAACCTAAGATTTAGATATCAGATGCTCAGCCAGTTAAAATATTAAATAACTAAATGATATAGAACAGAATGATTCCATTCTCTCAGCCAAGAGGTGAGAGGCACTAAGAACAGGTTTCACTGCCCTGAGGATACACACAGCCAAATCACCCAAGAATTCCAACATTGCCATCACTTATCAGCAGCATGAATTTTAGCCAATTTTCCTTGCATATCAAAATGACACCAAGCCTTTTGCTTCCGTGCCAAGATTAGCTAACTCAGAAAAATATTCACTACGGTTCAATGCAATGTGGTGCAGTTTACCAAAATGCATTATAAATAAATTGCTTAAATATTTTACTGAGAAATTGATCTTATACTTTGGAATGATCCAGATAATTACTATACACACATAACTTGCTATTACATTTCTAGAACTTATAACAGGTGGACTCTTAATGCTTGTGTTTATCACTTAAATATATTGATCAATTCCTCCATTTGATTCAAGGGTTTTCTCATGCTATTATTATTCAGCTTTAGATGAGCAGTGCTCCTTACCAATATATTTCTGTTTGCTTCTCTTTTCTCTAATTGGTGTAGGTCTTTTGAATAGGTCCTGGCTGTGAAAGGAAAAACTATCATGTAGTACTTAATTTGGATTTAAAGAAGGAACCATAAATCTACAAAGATTAAAAAGAAACATTATACTACTTCAGAAATTCTGCTGGATCATATATAAATCACATATCTGCACACACTCTCTGCATAGACAACATCACTTCCTGTTGTCACAATTTTTGTCACATTCACAGAAATTGGATTTTACCTTTTATTGGTGCACTAAACATGCACTGTATGTGGTGCTGACATTTAATTGCATCACCCACAAAAATACATTAAAAGATTATGCTAAGATGTAATTTGTGTGGTTCCTGATGGGAGTTGCATGAATAGTTCCCAACTCTCAAATGTTTACCATTCTGATCACCAGGAAAGCTGACAAACCTTGAAAGGACACTCCCCATGGCAGCCACAGAATAGCTGCATGAAAGGTTGCCATGGAGGTGAAGGAGAATGTGAGGTAGAACAGACAGGACAATCTTCTATGTGTATGGGCAACCCTACATAATCATCTGTCATGCTCAAGTCCCATGACACCAATGGCTCTACTTCATCACGAGGTGTGGGATGATTAATGTTTGCTGCAGTGGCTCTTATTTACATAATATAAAAAGGCTGTATTCAGTGATGGATCAACCAGTTATGGGGTTTCAAATAAACTTGAGCATTGAAACTGAGGTTACCAGATGCTGTGTGTAAGACATTATGTTAGAATGGGCAACTTTCAATAGATGTTTCATTTGTATTTCAGCACAATATGCTCCTAGTTCTTTACTAACTGTTCAACTAAGGTTGTAGTTTGTACCTAAAATCTTTAATTTATACCAGTGAGTAAAGAATGTAGTACATGACTAATAACATCATCAGGTACTGACAGTCTGATCAGCTAGAGGGTCACAGTGGCTTACTTTTGCACCTAATTTGTTCTTTCATATGTGACTACTGCCAGAAAATTATCAGATGCGCTCGGGTGCAGAAGTGCCTAGGTTCGTTGGTCAACATTTTCTCATTACTTTCATCTGGCAACAAGGTTTCTACAAATCAATGCAACTACTTCCTCAGATTTATTTTCTTCTAGTAGCTCAGTCCATGGCCAAGACATACCAGCATGTTGCAAGACACCACTGCTATGCTAAATCGGATAGATTAAGAACAAAATTAAGTATACATAAAGAGCAAAATTATATTCTACCATAATTTGTAATCTCATGTTTGGTATCTCCTCTATCATCATCAAATCAGATGATCGGCCCAGGTTCAACAGAAATTATTGAACAGTACCGTACATAAACAAGAATATATGGAAATGAGAAAATAACTTGTTGAAGCTGCAACATAAGATGACATTAAGAAGAGTGGAAGCAGCTTGCAATAGACAGAATTAAGTGCCAATGGATCAAATTAACCTCTTTAGTTTTGCCACATGTGTTCTTGGAATGATAATCTCCAGGAGTGCTACTCTGTAAAATTCCCTCGATCAGTCAAACATTCAGCTGGAAATTAACAGGAGAAGACTGCTCCATGAACACCTCCATTTTCAATGATAATATGGCCCAGCATGAGTTCAAGTCAGGATTGAAACGATTACATTAATCATCAGCTAGAAGTGCCATATGGATAGTCCTTCTCCACTTTCAATAAACTATGCACACTTATACCCTGGATCTCTGTTCTTGTCCATTTTTAGAACCGTGGCAGCTGGAATATATTGCTTTTCCTCATTCTTCATACCAAATTGAAACCACATATTTCCTCTGCCAAGTATCTGCCCATTCTGCCAGCCTACCCATATCTACTTGGTCTATTACTCTCTCCCTCACATTTCACTTTGCCTTCAAGTTTTGTGTCATCATCAAATTTGGGAATTATATCCTGTATACCCAAGTCCAAATCATTAATGTACAGTATATTAAGAGAAGTGGTGGAACTATTACTGACCCCAGGGGATTCTGCAGTACACTTCCCTTCAGTCTGAAAACAACCTATCACTATTACTCTTTGCTTTCTGTTCCTTCACTAATTTTCTATCCATGGTCCTATAGCCCCTTTTATCCCTTGGCCTTCAATCTTAATGACAAACCTATTATGTGGTGCCTATAAATTCCATAGCTACCCCACTTCCCTCAGTGATCCTTTCTTCTACTTCAGCAATAATCTCTATCAAGCTACTTGGACATTGTGTGTCCTTAACAAATCCATGCTGGCTTTCTCTAAACAGTATGTATTTGTTCAAGTGACTGCTAATTTTGTCCCTGATTATTGTTAACTGGTCTATAGTTACTGAGCTAATGCCTGCAATCTTTTTGAACAAGGATTCAAAATGTGATTTTGTATTGATATGCAATTTTCAAACTTCAGGCAACAATCCTGAATCTATAGAACTTCGGAAGATGATAGCCAGAGTCTTTGCAATTTTTTTCTCTCGGCAACTACTTTTCAGCTGGGGCAGCTAGTTTATCCACTCTAAGTGCATTTATCTTTTTTCGTACCTCCTCTTCAGCAATTCTTAGCCCATTCAAATTTTCAATTGCATCCTTGATGAAGGATGATGTAACGTATTTATTTGGTCAAGCCTTCAGGCTCCATGAGTAAATCGTCAGGCAGCAACTTTACCAATAAGATTATCCTGGAAAGAGACTTACAACTAGCAGCCTTTGGCAAAACAGACTGAAAATCTAAAAAACTGCAGAGACTGGAAATTTGAAATAAAACCAGAAAACGCTGGAAAAACTCAGTTCAGGCAACAACTATGGAAAGAAGAACACTCAGCATTTTGACTAAGAGACCCTTCCTCAGAATGGAGTTCTGACATAGAATTGCAAACCCAAAAAATCGGCTCTTTTTTGATATATGCTGAGCTTTTCCAGCATTCCCTGGTTTTGCTTCAAAGCAAATTGAATTACTTTATGGCATAGAAAAAGCAGGCTAATGGTTTGCACCGATGATTCCCTCTTGGATTTAAAGATGGACACCATTTGTTCAATACAAGATGAAAGAAGATAAAGAACATAAAACACTACAGCACAGTATAGGCCCTTCGGCCTTATTTATAGACCATTCATTTACTTACAAATTCTCTCTTTTTTCAAACATTCTCTGGATTTCCAATTTAAATTATAGAAATTTCAATAAGCCTCAAAATCTAAATCATGTGGTTCAAAATCTGACAAAGCCAAATGAAACCTGCATTCCATTCATACACCAGCTAGTGGTTGGTGATGCATACATGCATGCAATGAGGAAGATTTCTGGGCTAGAAATTTGTTCATTGTTATATAAGCTTGATGCATAAAGTACGTAATGTATGTGAGCTGAACTCCACTTCCGAAATTTGGTTTTACTTATCTCAAAGGATAATGAATTTCTATGTCTCAATCCTCCAGCATCCACAGAGTTTCTTTAATGTCCTCAGGACATCCCAGAGATGCACAGTGGAGGGGCTACCATTTTGCAGAATGGCCATTTTGCAAAGACTTCACAAACAACAATACAATGAATAATCCGTGTATCTAACTATTGTATAATGTTTAACTCATTAGTACTAAAGATCAACATTTTGCAAAACCTTAATACATCTTTCCCTTTCAGATGCTGATAGGCTTGCTGCGCATATTTCTTTTGATTTCAATGAAACAGCATTGCAATTTTTCTTTTTAACTTTTAAATGACAAGTTATTTTTCCTACTTACTCATCACAAGTAGTGATATGTCTCTGTTCACAATCTTGCTTGTCCTTGGATTCTTGCTTTTCTTTTGATGTACCCATTCTTAGTACTTTTGGCTCTGGCACCGTTATTTGTTGATTAGTAGCCTTTTTACATGTTGTAACCCAAGACCTTTTGCCACGTTGCTCATCAGTTTCTGGAAACCCATCTCTGTTCTGAGTATCAGAGATGTCTTGATGCCCTTTGTCACAAGCTGTCTCATTGCTCATATCGTGCTTCTGACAATTTTCATTCCTTGTTTTGACATCAGAATTTATTTGATCAACTTTAATGTTATCAAACTGAGATGAATTCTTATCTTCCACAAATATTTGCCGCCTGACTTTTTCCTAAAACATAAAATATATATAATATGTTACATTATTTTATAATGTAATTTCAATAACTAAAGCTTAGGATGAAGATTTCAGTATGTTTTTGGATGTGAGCATTGCTGGCAAGGTCGAGAAGCTAACGGCTATCTTGTACCAATACAGTTCATGTTATTTTATAGATAATTGTCTACCCCCGCACAGTTCAACATATATGTTACTAGTGTATGCTGCCTTAGCTGGGACAACAGTGGACCAACTGCACTTGGTGCAAGTGCCACTTGGCAAAACAAGAAAAATTAGCCAAAGCATTCACACATGATCGTCATCCAGCATGCAAAATTGGAAAATGAGAAAGACAAACATTATGTAAAGCACAAAGTGGTTCAGGTTTATTTCAATACCAAAATGTCAAAA
This sequence comes from Rhina ancylostomus, assembly GCA_030265395.1. NCBI lineage: Eukaryota > Metazoa > Chordata > Chondrichthyes > Rhinopristiformes > Rhinidae > Rhina > Rhina ancylostomus. The sequence continues at coordinate 2,978,491 of JARFYF010000017.1, read as the reverse complement.
TTATCCTTCAAACATTGCTGCCACGGCTCAAACTAAACATGGGCAGTTGGGTTTGCTGTTGAGGAAAGGCAAGAAGCCTTTAATCTTGCACATCAGCACATAAACATTAGGACAAAAGAGGAGGAGCAAATTGGAGGAGCTGGGGGAACGAAGTCAGGATAAAGAAACAAAGTTTGATAATTAGGTCATGGGATATATTCTCACAGCTCCCATCCCTATTTTTTGATCCTTACCTACTCACTGCAATGAATATTCCTGAAGGAAAGGCCCTCCCTATAGGGAGGGGAGTTAATTAAACAGTAATTCGGAGGGACAATTATACCTAACTCTCTTCTGTAAATTCTATTCAAAACAGAATTGAGAATGAAGATTGGCTTCAAAGTAAGGAGGTAAGCAGAATGAATTAGGAAACTATTACCCATATGTATTAGTATATTAAAACAAAATATTCCTTCATAAACAGCAAAAACTAAAAGGTTATATGAATTAAGATTAATCAGTGCTACACCATTAACTGCTGATGCTGGTATTGATTTTTATTTTCTTCAGCTCCGGAACTGGATGATTTGAATGTAGGAATAATAGAACCTTCCTCTCTGTATCCAGTTACTCCTTGGCAGAAATCTAATTTTCTTTTTGCTGGGGTAAAATCCTGATTTTTTCCACATCTTTTCCATTCATTTACTTTTCTGCTATCCATGCATGGTTTATCCAAGGATTGCTGTTCTCTGCAATGTTTCATTGATACACCTTTCTCTTCTTTCACCATCTGTTTCATTCCTGTGAGCAATGAATCACGTAATCCAAAGGCCGGGTGTGCAAATGAACTTGGTGCTGTAGTTGCTTGGTGTACATCCACATCTCTAGCGTTGCTGGTCAGCTGGTTTTGGGAGAGTTAATGAAAATCTAAGTGAAGTAAAATAATGTAAAAAATATAATTTTTTCAAAATGGCTAATTAACACAGAGCCTGTACCAGGGCATCATATGGCTGCTTATCACAGGACTCCCCAGGTTACAACAGGGTTCCATCCATGAGAATTATTCATAAGTCAGAAATGAACAAAACCAGTGTATGGGAGAGGATCACAGAAACAGCTGTGATGGGAGAGCGATCAGGCATGGAAAGAGCAGCTGCCAGCTGGCCTCAGTGAGTGAGCGAATGGATCTCCTTAGTGCTCCCAGCTCTACTTGACCCAGCCTGATTGTTTCAGCTCAGGGAAGGGGGCTGGTGGGGGGGGGGGGGGAGGTTGCCTGATGTGACCTGACCTCAGCTAGCACAAAACTTGGAATCTAAAACTAGTTTCAGCAACACCAAGGTACAGAATGCTAAGGAGGGCATAGGGTAGTGTGGCGTGGTGTGGTGGGAATCAACTGTGGTCCCTACACCTGGCAGAGATCGGACAAGATAGGAGTGAAGTAACTGTGATGTTTCTTGCTCCCCTTCATCACACTGAAAGAATAGCTACTTGAACAACAGTGTTCGTCAAAGACTATTTTTAGCACATGGAACTATGATTTATAATCCAATATCTTCAGCAGAAAAAGGGAAACATCACTTCAGATTTTTTTAAATACACAAGAACCTGGGAGTCATTGTCTTTGAACAGTGCACAAAGCTCCAAAAAAAATGGAGTACTGTGACACTATGGGGACAAGCTGACTGAACGACAGTGTAAGTTACCTCCCGGTGGGTGCCTCATGGTGACATTAGAGCTTTCAGTAAAGTATGCCTGTCATTCGCTCAACTGTCCCAGCCGTAAGGTGTGAATGGTCAAGGAAGGCAGCACAAACAAAAAAAACTAAAGTAGCTGGGAAAAGGCTCAAAATATGTTTCAATTTTCTTAAAGCATTTCCATATTCCTTCTTCTCCCAAACTCATGGTACAATTTCACAAATGAACTCTGATAATTCAGGCAGCTGAGGATAATGACTAACTTATTTATCTTAAGCTCAATCAAACACTAATTCCTAACTCGCACCACTGCCATTCAACTATGATTCCTGTGGAGGTCATTCTACATAAAGCTCCTATTCCAGCAAAACTTCAATATACATTTTTCAAACGTGCTTTCAAATTCTTCCTTGGCCTTGCCTCTTACCCTTTCTCTAACTTCATTCTGCACCTCAAACAGTGTGCTCCTCCAATTCTGCATCCCCCTCCCCTTCCCACTTACTTTTACTGTACTTTTGGTGAGTGAAGTTTCAGTTTCCATGCCCTTTATTGTGGAACACCCTCCTCAATGCCCTCTGCCTCTTCAGTTCTCTTTCTTTCTTAAAATCTTATTCGACAATTGCTCTAATGTCTCTTTTAGGGCCCACATTTTTTTTCTGATAACACTGCTGCAAAGAGCATTCTGAACATCTTATTAAACTAGAGGAACTACATAGACACAAGATGTTGATTATTAAAAAAAGAGAAAATCTAATTATATAATACTTAAACATTTAACCACCTCTTGCTGCTTTTCTAATGTCTCTATCCTATGCAGAAATTCTTCTGCAAATTTCCAGTAATTTCTCAGGCTGATATCCTTTGGATTTGAAGTAATTGTGTCTTCTTTTAACTGACAGTTCTCCACCAATCTGTTCGATAGCTCCTCAGCTTAGAAAGAGTCAACAGCAAATACAAGGATAAGCGTAAAAATAATAAAAAAATCAAATATAAAATTTCCAATTTCAGTTAACATCTGCATTATTTGACAGCCAATACAGTTTCATAGGCACCAGCAGTTTATTTTGGAACTGGGATGGAGTTAATATTACTAAGGTCACTATGTACTGCCCAAACGTACTATATCTGAATGTGGCAATGGGATTTCTCCTTTAATTTCTGCAGATCTTAAGGTGATAGAACTCCTACTAAGTAAAGATTTCTAGGATTAGCAAATAATGAAAGCATGGCAATATATGTCCATGTCAGGATGGTAAGTGAGTTGGAAGGGAACTTGGTCAGTCACACAACACAGAAACAAGTTCTTCAGCCCACCATGTCCATGCCAGCCATTAAATACCCATCTATACTAATGCCATTTACCAGCACTCAGTCCATAACCTTCTATGCCTTGGCAATTCAAATGCTCATCTTGTTAAAAGTTGTGAGAATCTCTGCCTGCAACAGTCCTCCTTCCCCTTCCACTCAGAGCATTCCCAATTCCTCTGGATGAATAAGATCCCCCTCAGATCTCCTCTAAACTGCTTACCCTAAACCTATGCCCTTTAGTTTTAGGTGTTTGATTTTAATATTGCAAGACTTAGAGGTGATGGTATTTCCCTGCACTAACTGCCCTTCTCCTTCTGCATGACAGAGGGTACAGGCTTGAGGAATGCTGATGAAGAGGCCTTGGTGAGTTGCTGCATTGCATCTTGCCACAATGCACTTGTGGTGAAGGAAATTAATATTGAAAATAGTGGATGGGTTGTAGACCAAGAAGCCTGTTTTGATGTGGAGGTGCTAGGTTTGCACCCATTAAGGTGAGTGCACGACTTGAGCTCACAGTTTGCCTGTGCTTAAGTACTGAGGCTTGATGATTGAGTCTAACAAAGTGTAGAGTATTATATCTTGTCTTGAATTTCATCAACAGAATGCTGAACATGCTTTATCACAAATCCTAGGCCAGCATAGGGCCTCAAGTGAACCCAGTGACAATGTCCATTTAAACCTAGGAGGTGCAAATTGGACATGTACAGAGACTTTTGGAGAATCCTTGTCCCTGAATTAATTAATTCTGGAAAAACAGTGATGGTCAAGGATTGAGATATTTGCTGCCTTTGACTCGCTCCTGCAGGCATTGTGTAAATATATTTAATCTAGTCAAGCTTTGATCGATTGTGACTGCTCCCATCCAATGGCTGGGCTGGTTTGGGGAGCAAAGCTATAATATAGGACAAAAGGATAGTTTTCAGGTTTGCAAGCTATAACTAGTGGTGCCACAGGGATCAGTATTGGGGCTTCAACTATTTACAATCCATTTAAGGACTTTGATGAAGGGACTGAGTGTACTGCAGCCATATTTGCTAATAATGTAAAGATTGGTGGGAAATCAAGTTGTGAGAGTGCGAAGTGTCTGCAGAGGGATATTGATAGATTGAGTGGACAAAAAAAAATTAGCTGAAGGAGTATTTGTATAAGACTTTGCTTTGTCCATTTTGGAAAAAAATACATATTATTTATGTGATCTGGCTGTCCTAGTGCACAATTCTCAAAAGGCAAGCATTCAGGTACTGTAAAGACAACAGAATGTATTAGTTATTGCTATGGAACTTGAACATTAAAATAGGAAGATAATACTTTAGTTGTACAGAGCACTGGTGAAGCCAATCTGGAATGCTGTATACAATATTGGTTTTATCTAAAGAATGATGTTAATGCGATGAAGCGGTCCAAAGAAAGCTTACTGGACCAATACCTGGAATAGGAATTGTTTTATGAAGAAAGGGTGGAAATGCTTGGCTCTTTCTGTTGGAGTTTAGAGAAGTGAAAGGTGATTTGATCAAAACATATAAGATCCTGAGAGGCCTTGACAGGGTGGATATAGAGAAATGTTTTCTCTTGTGAGAATTGAGAACCAGTAGTCACTGTTTACAAATAAAAGGATTCACATTTAAGGCAGAGATGAGGCAAAATATTTTCTCTCAGAGGATTGTGAGTATTTGGGACCCTCTTCCTCAAAGGGTTATGAAAGTGTCTTTGAATAGTTTTAAGGCAGAGGTGGATGAATATGCGTGATTTTGAAGGGGACAAAAGGTTACTGTGGGTAGACGGGAGTGCAAAGTTGAATGTTAAAATCAAATCAGCCAGGGTCTTAAGGTGAAGAAGTCTTGAGGAGCTAAGTGATTTACCCCTTCTCCTATTTGTATAATAAAACTGTAATGGATGTCTTATTCTGAATAAGCCTCACACCTATCTCACAGACTGTAAAATGAAACTGGAGCTTCAGTCTGCTATTAATGGATGAGAACTTTGCTTCCATTCAAAACTAAGCAACTTTTTGAAATTGTTAATACAGTTTGGCTACAGTGCAAGGTTGGCAGTAATTAATTGTATTACACTAATTGAAGACTATACTGAAGATGTTGTACTGGCTTACATGACTCTACAAGAGTAAATAGTTTGAGTGTGCAAGAGAAGGATGCTTTGAGATTTACGTGATCCTTTCTAGAATCTAACACTTCCTGACAACACCTCTAGAAAAGTTTTTCTCTTCAGGATACCTGCCTTGGGGTTACTATTGTTAACTACAGATCTTAATGATGACTAGCTTGTGGAAATATAATTTGTGCAGATGTTGCTCTTCTGAATTTTAGCTAAGATATGGCTCCTTGTAAATACTGGTTGGATAACTTCTTCAATAATGAATTTTAAAAATCTTCCTCCAAAAGGTGTCTGTGTGCTTTGGAGGCTTCTATTGCATGCCCATGTCATACATCCAGAAGAGTGGTAGGTCAAGATAAATCCCCTTTGTGAATCAGTTTGAACAGTTAGGAGGTGCAAGGAAGGCTCAATCTTCAGTATGAGCAGTGTCCAGAGTAACCTGTTCGCCAGAAGAGAGGTGTGCAGCAATCTGGCCTTGACTGTAGGTTTTGTGCAACTGGCCTTTAGAAAAGCCTTGTTACAAAAATGGGCATTAATAAAATTAGTTATTCCACGAGTGAACAACAACTGATATTTTTCAAACCAGTGTAGTTAAAAATCTTGCTTCTGATGTACTTTGGAGATTGATCTTAATTTCTAAAGTTTCATGCCAGAAAAAAAGCACTTGCAAGCATAATATCTTACCAAAAAGTATGGAGATCATGTTACAAAAGTACTGACACACTCAGAAACATACGCAAGATAGATCCACTTAACACCAATGTGATTTCCAACACAACAACATTCATTTGTTTTGGAAATGTGTGAATGAGTTACTAGCTTGTGATGTCTTGCTAAACTGTGGCTAAGCTCGCTTAATTAAATGGATGCTTTTCTATGGGAGGAACTGGGTCCTCTACACAAAGCAACATTACATATATAGACCTGGTTACACATTTTTGGAAGCTGTTGAGTATAACATGAGTTTGGTGCATCACATATCTATTGATCATCTTTAGTTGCCCTGAGAAGGTGGGTTTTCTGGTAAAGATGTTTTAACATAACTGACTGGCTATTTCAGAGGGCATTAAGAGTCAACTATACAGTAAGATTCCTGGTTATACCATTCAAAAGTAATTGGATGAAATAATGATGACCATATATGCAACATTCCAATAAAGCATCTGGTCAAAAGAAACAGGAACCTAATTGTTTACTTACTTATGAGCTGGCAACTCTGTAGAACAAAAGTGGCTGCTTTCCTCTGCTCCTCATCCTGGGATTCAGCTACTATTTGGATCATTAGTGGAAGCCCATTGCTCTTCAGTAACTGATACTGATGCACCTCTGAAAAACATATATTTAAAAAAAATAAAGCATTCAAGCAGAATCATTGTAAAGGGTGTTTCCCAAATGTTAACTAATGCATTGGTTAATTTCATTAATCTATTTTCCCCATGGTTTAACAGAGTAATGATATTGTTTGGTATGGTATTAATGATAATTGTAATGCTTCTGTGCTCACTCTGGTTGACATTCATGAACTTTAATCCACAATTAAACTCTGGGCCTTCCTGGTTTAATTTCCATACAATAATCCCAGATCTGAAACAAATTATTCCTTTTTAGTCTAAATTTGACATTGTTTGAACTTCGTACTGATTGATTTAGTTGTCCAGAAAAAAAAAAATCAGGTAAACAATGCACAATCTACTTTGCAATGTCTCTCCATTGGGTCTCTCATTAAACTTGGAAACAGAGTTGCAGGCAACAAAAATAAATGAAGTCTGCAAAGGTTTTTAATCTGAAACAATTACAGTTTTTATTTCCATTGTTTAATTTACTGCAGAAAGCCAGCCTTGAGAAGTGCTGTTCCTCTTATCACCATCATTTGTCTCTTATACCTGCTTAACTTCATTATGGATTGTTTTTTCTCTATCCTTTTTGAAATAATTCTATTTAAATTCTTCCTTTTCTTCAATTCCGATATTTACTTATATTTAAGTGCTACCTTATCTGTATTTTTAAAAGTAATTGTTCTAATTACTTAATTTTGGTTTTGTCTAAGAAAGGTTTTGCCAATATAGGATATAGTACAGCTAACTTATAAAAGTGCCTATAAAGAACTGGGTCACGACATTGTTAAACTGTATGTTAACAAAACTTTCTGGACAATAACATAACTGCTCGATGCCAAACTTCTTTACAATTTGCTTGTGTGACTGGCATGTTTCTATTTTTCCTTATATAATTCAATTTGATGGATTATTCATAGACTACTCTGGATCAGTTTAGTACACATTCATCATGTCCAAGGGTCAGGTTACTCAAGCAGAAGGATATTAGCTTTAACTCCAACTGACAGTGCTCTGTAATAAAAAAGGGCATTCAAGACATTGAAAGGAAGGATCAGACAGCGGAATCGAAAAAATTGGAAGGTTGTAGCAAGACAGGAAACCCCTGAGGCTACAGACTTGTACAATAGGCATGTTATGCTCAACATCTGTAATGTAGGCAAGGACACCATCACAGTAGTGGAAAACCAAGAAATGCATGATGGAAATCACAGATCTATAGAATGGTTACAACATGGAAGGAGACCATTTGATCCATTAAATCCATACCCTTCCATGTAAAAGTAATCCACCATGTCCCATTACTCCTCTGCCATTGACTTGCAAATTCTTTTACTTATAGAGCTTTCTTCTGAATGCTATAATAGAATCTACAACCACCCCCACCCGACAACAAATTGTACACACTAAACATCTGTGTAAAAAAGTTTTTTTTCATGACACTTTTAGTTCTTTTGCCAATCACTTCATTCCATGTTTCCCAGTTCTTGACCCCTCCATTAATAGGATAAGTTTCTCTCCATCTTCTCTCACTGTACTCTTCATAATTCTAAATCCCTCTGTAAGATCTTCTTGGAACTACATCTGTTCAAAGGAGAACACCAACAATTTTTCCAGTTTATCCACGTAATTAAAATCCTTCATCCCTGGAATCATTTCAGTAATGAGGAACTGGATGAGGAGGTAGAGGGGTGGGTTAGTAAGTTTGCGGACGACACGAAGGTTGGGGGTGTTGTGGATAGTTTGGA
>JARFYF010000017.1:2920685-2931449 GCA_030265395.1 Rhina ancylostomus | reverse complement strand
TCTCAACAATCCATACGTGGATTGCAGGGACAGTCACAGTTATTGTTTCTCATCCATCGACAGAGAAAACAAGCAGGCTGGTCTGTGTGTGTCTGTCTCTGATCTTCTGTTGATGTAAACACGCCACACACACACTCACTATCTTAAAGGAACATTCACTAACAGTCCTAGTCTGTAACTATAATATATATATATATGTATAAAAAATGAATAAAGTATTTTTTAAACTAAAAAAAGTACCTCAATTTATGAAGTCCAAGATTTAATATACTTTATTAAATACTTTCTCAGTATGTCCTGCCATCTTCCAAGATGATGTACTTTGTTTTGTTCTCTATCTCCCTCATCAACTGAAGAACCCTGGGTTTGATTCTTCTGCCTTTCCCTTTTATGTCTATGCTTTTCCTTAAAATTTCCCCAATGTTGCATTATGGTTTTGGTTCCATTTTAACATGGCTAGATCCCTTCTCATCCCATTAAACTTAGTCATCTTACAGTTTAGAATTTTTACTTCAGACAGTTCTTTACCCTTCTCCATCATTTATTTAAACATTGATTCAATGATTACTCCTTGTCTGAGTGTGTTCTCCTATTGACACTTAGTCCACCTCATTCACCAGCAGCAGATCCAACATTGCCTCTTTCCCATTTGGGCTGAAAACATAATGGACAAGGAAGTTCTCCTGAACACTTCTCAGAACTTCCTCTCCCATCTTTCCCCCTCCACCAGCATTATCCTAATCATTATTTGGATAATAAAGCCCCTATATGACCACTCTTTAATTTTTGTATATCTCAGTAATTACTAGTCTCTCTACTTGGCCATTATCTAAAAATTAACTTTGTCCTATGTACAGATTCTACAGATAGATTTCCTAGCATGTGCTGGGGAGTTGCTAAAATCATGCTCTGCCACTGGACTTGAGCTTCACATCAGCATATAGTTGGGGAAGTATTGATGAAAAGTAGTCAACAAATTAGGAACTGCTGTGTTCGTGCACACACATAAGGAAATCCTGAACTGCCATACCTACACAAGGTGTACACAATGCCAACTGTTCTGTGTCAAAGTTCTCCCCATTCTCTGCAAAATCTGGGCAATAAAACACTCTGACATTAAAATTATTTAGTACAGAAACATCTTACCACAAAGTATGTTGCTATTTGTTCTAACTTGGTTATCCATCTTTGCCTAAAGGTTCCCAGGATTTTAAAAGAACAAGGGAAACAGAGGATCCTGTAATTTACAGCACAACATTAACTTCCAGTAAGTGATTTATAAAAATGCACAGCTTCAAAAACTTGAATGTTTTTTTGCAAGGAACTTACCAAATAAAACTGTCATGTATAATTTATATTGTTTTAGAATTTACCTCTGGAATTTTATCCTTAAGAATTGTTTTGTGGATGAATTAAAAATATAAGTATTTGGCAACCTAGAAATAGTAACACTGCAAACCCATGCATCACTACCAAGCAAACATGTTACATTTCTATTGGCACCAAGTTGTTATTCAGGTCTTTTTCTGCTGGCTCTTGATTTGATAGGTACTATCAGCTTTCTCATTCCTCACAGAAGTACTTCTTCAAATGTAAAATTAGACAGAGTTAACAAGTTATCCAGTCACTGGATACAGTGGCACACAATACCATCAGCATTTGACTTCTCAATATATACAATTTAGCAGAGGTCACATTAATAGGGGAGGGGAAAACTGGTTAATTTCTCCTCTTTTTGGAGCTTGAGTTTTAAGGTTACTTGCAAAATGATAACTGTCACTACACATGACACCTGCTAAACCAAGAGTGATGCTGTCAATAAAATTTTGTTTCAAGAAATAGATCACAGCAACTTTTGTGTAGCATCCATGTTTTAAAATGTAATTAAACTTGGTGACATAAAATTCAATTTTTGTTATTAAGGACATTTGCTTTGCAATACAGATAGTGTATCTGAAGGTTACCTTCAATAATTTTAAATTTAGCAAGTAAAATGCTGGTCTATCAATAAAGAAAAAAATAAAACAAAATTTTGGACTGAATGTACCTTTTTAAGATTGAATATTCTAAGCCAGTTTTAAATAAACTGTTAAACTTGTATCATTCACTACAAATTTTAAGTACATAGACTCGGAAGCAAGGGTTGCTGGGAGATTGGAGAGAAAAGAATTGAGGCTATATAAAACTTTGGCTAGACCACATTTAGAGTCTTGTGTACACTTCTGGTTGGTGCATTACAGGAAGGATGTGGAGGCTTTGGAGAGGGAGCAGAAAAGGTTCACCAGTATGTTGCCGAGATTAGAGTATTAGCAATAAGAAGAGGTCAGTAAAACTTGGATTGTTTTTCTGGAGTGTCTGAAGTTGAGGGGCAACCTGATAGAAGTGTATAAAATTATGAATTATAAAATTATATAGGGTAGATGGTTAGACTTTTTCAAATACTAGAAGGCACAGTTTTAAAGTGAGAGGGGGAAACTTTAAAGGAGACTTACAAGGCAAGTTTTTTTTTATACAGAGAGTGGTAGATCCCTGGAACACACTGCCAGGGGAGGTGATGGAAGCAGATTCGAAAGGAAAGTTTAAGAGGCATTTAGTCAGGCCCATGAAATGGCAGAGCATGGAGGGATTTAGACAATATGCAAGCAGATAGGATTAGTTTAAATTGGCAACATAGTCAACACCGAAGTGTCTGTTCCTGTGCTGCACTATTTTATGTTTTATATACCAGTTCTGTCAGACTCTGGTCTTAATGTTGGTGGTGCTACTTAGTAGAAGTTCAAGGTCATATGTGCCAAGTCGCAACTTAGGTTAGGAATTTATGCTTGGTCTGTTAATAAATTTTTATAAATGCAACTATCTCTGCGGGGTTGGGAATGAACTCAGTCATGCCTTTCAGTGGTGGTGGGCCTAAAATTTCCAGCAATACTGGGCAGGCAGATTTCTGTGATTCCAGATCAGCATGATCCTTCTAGATATATGACCTACAAATATTAGGTACCTGATCTTAGATATGGAGTTAGTTAGGAATGCCACTAGTGATGCCAAATGTAGCAGGAGCAGGCAACGTAATTCAAGTCTGCTCAATCAGTAGACAAGATCATGACTAATCATTTTCCTCAACTCTATTATCCAATTTGATCATCATATTCTTTGACCTTCCTGAATTTCAAAACATTATCAATATTGGCCTTGAATATACTTAACTACTGAGCACCCTCAGCTCTTTTTAGAGTAGAAAAGGTACACAAACCTCTCAGTGAACGAATTCCTCCTGATCTCGGTAGGGAATACTCAACTCATTATCCTGAGACATGCCTGCTAGATCACAACTTTTCAGCCAAAGGAAATTGCCCCTCAGCTCCACCATCTCAAGATCTTTCAAAAAATTTTTACGTTTATATGTATCCATTTTACTAACTCGAAAGAACATAAGCTCATTTAACACAAAATTTCTGTATAGGATTGTTCTCTCATGCCAGTAATTTAGTAAACCTTTACCTCAATGTCTCCAAGTATATCCTTTCTGTAACGTGGAGATCAAACTGTATACAATTCTCCAGGTGTGGCCTCACCAAAGCCATGGCCTATTGCAAAAATTCATCCCTCTTAAACTTTAAACCCCTTTGCAATGAAGGCCAACATGCATTTGCCTAACTGTATGCAGTACTTTCATATTACCTTTCTGTGCTTCATGTATAAGGACACACAAATCTTTTTGAACACAAACATTTAATAGTTGTTCTCCATTTAAAAAATTCTATCCTTCCTATCAAAGTGAACAACCTTCCATTTGCCTAAGTTATATTTGATCTGAGGCTTTTTTTTGTTCTGTCATTTCTTTGTAATCATTATGTGTCCACCTCAGAGTTTACTTGGCATCTTCAGCAAACCTGGTCCTTCTGCCTAAATCATTACTGTACACTGCAAACAGCTGAGGCAAATTTCTGGTGGCACTGCACTGGTCCTTCTACATTAGAACATGATAAATTTAAAATAATAAGTTTGGGCCACTCTTCACTCCCTAAAACTGAATGTAAAATTCAAATAGATTAAGATCACCACAACTCAACAATTTTGATGATGAGGTTATTAATTTAACCTACCTCACAACACAACGCTGGGATTAGTCAGCTTTCTCTCTAATTGGTTTTAGAACATGCTGCTCTAAGAAACTATATCAAATCACTTCATGAACTCCCTATCTAGGTTACCTTTTCCCATTTGACTTGCCCAGTCTATATGCAGATTAAAGAGCTCCATGATTATCGTGGACTCTTTTTGATACACTCCATTATTTCTTCCTTTATTCTCCAATCTACCATGTGGTTACTGTTAGTAGCCTGTACTACTCTCACAAGTGACTGCTTGCCATTATTATTTCTCATCTCCATCCAAACCACTTCTACATCCATGTTTCCTGAACCTAGGTCGTCATTCTGTATTGCAGTGACCATTACTAATTAACAAAATCACTCCTTCACATTTCCTAAATTCCTGTCCTTCCTAAATGTCATTTAGTCTTTAATATTCATGTCCTAATCAATATCATCCTGCAGCCAAATCTCTGTAATGAATAAAATCATGCTTAGTTATTTCTATTTATGCTATCAGTTCATCTGTTTTGCGTCAAATATTATGTATATTAAATTCTATAAAGGTTTTGGTTTTGTCCTTGAATTATTTTTGTAATCACTAACTTCATATATTGATTTACTTTGGATTTATATTAGAACCAATAGATTTATGTTCCCAGGCAACACCAGCTTCCCATTTAACTCAACCCCCACCCTACCTTCATCTGTGTTTGCCCATTATTGGAACATTGAGACTTGATTAAACCAAGAGTAGGTCAAGAAAGAGGTATGATGTAGTGATGTTTCTGCTGAGGTTACACAGTTGACATTGAAGCTGAATTGATTTGAGAGTTCAGCAGCTGTAATGCTAACTTTCCCACAACCATTTCAACATTATGTGTATAGTATGATTTCTGAAACTAAACATGTCAGCAATAATCCCCTCGTTATCAGGATTCATCACAAATTATTCTGTGCATCCTTCAAAACTGCTTCAAATTACACTAGCAGCTTTGAGGATTGCATCTCCTCCAAGAAATAATGGCAACTATAAATATTAAAACTAAGCTGGATGTAATTAATAAAAGTTAACACAGTAAGCATTTGGTGGGCATCAGCCATTTGTTAAATATGTAGTGTTAACAATGTGAACAACCATGCATTAAGTGTTGCAAAGGGTAGATATGTTATAATCCAGAGAATGGCAGACAGGTGAAGCATGTGGTTGGAAGATCAGAACAAAGATTGATAATGATTGAGGAAAAAGAGATCATTATAACAAAACTTGAAAGAAAGTGAGGAGTGTAAAGGAAGTATCAATAAGTTCAAGGCAAGTCATGACTTTCATAATATTTATCTTGCATATACTGTGGTAATAGAGAATATTGCAAAGGAGCTGAAAGGTGGCTATTCTCTTAAACAAGAGTTTAATGTGTGTGAGACTGGGCTGTATAGGATAACCATCCTTCTGGTTTCAGTTCCTTTGGAAAGAGAACACGCTCATGCACTTCCAAGAGATGAGAAAACTCCACCAGACCTCAAAGCAGCCAAAAATCACAGCACACTTCTCTTTCAAGGCAATGCCGAGGGTGACTATTAGCTTAAGCCTCTCGTACAGAGAATCTGAGGGCTCTAAAGGGAGCTTGAAGGGCCAATCTTCCAGTGGTGTGGCGACCTAACAAAAAAAGCCTGGATGACAGAACAGCTCTTCCAAGACCAAATCACATTGGCTCCCTTCCGAGTCATTGAACAATATTGTTTTATTACTTTCATAACTATGATCACCAGCCATTTTCTGACAGGTATCAAGCTAACTGGCCTTTGCTTCCCTGTTTTCTCTCTTTTCCTTTTTTAAAGTGCTAATAAATATGCTGTTTTTCTATTTGCTGACCAATCCAAACCCCGGTAATTTCTCTAGATCACTTTCAATGTATTTATTTCTACAGCTGTATCTTTTAGAATGCTAGGATTTAGACCAGAGCTATGTTAAAACCACAGCTTCTCCAATATTTGTTTATTGATATTAGTTAAGTATTAAGATTTTGAGATTGTAAAATATTATTAATGTAATTCTCCCCTCAGCCTCCTCTGTTCCAAAGAGATCAAACCCAGAAGATTCTGCATCTGGTACAGTCATCTCTAGCATGGAGACAATGGCTGGAGAGCTTGTCTGTCCAGTAGTTTTTTTAAATCTATCACTTTAGAATTCCTGATTGGAATGGGCCACTTCAGATGCAAAAACAAATTAACCAGCAGTCAAAGGAGAGAAAAATCTAATAAAATTAGAAAAGTTAAAATTAAAATATCCAAAGACCCAAAGAATAATTAATTTATTTATTATACAGAATGATAAACTTGTGGTGTAGGAATAATCAAAACAATAACTAATGCACACTAATTATAACAAATGCAAGAAATGGAAGAACATAGAGAAATCTGGAAGGACCCATTGATCATGTAATATGCTTCCATCAAGCAGTTAGCAAAGTCTAAAATATTCTGAGAAATTAAAGCAAAATAGAAAAGGAAAACGGAGTTAAAAGTAGTCTTGAAAGCAAAGACTGTAAAGGGCCTTTCATTGTTACGCTGAATACAGTAAAAATAGATAGAAATTAAAAGCTCTCAAAGCAGTTACTAGAGGTGCTAACAATTTGATCAAACTTCTATATTGTCTGTTTTAATTTGCATGAAACCACTTGATTAATGGAGCTTTAGTGTCATCCTTTTCCTTCATGAAAAACTCTGGAATTTGAATAGCCTGCTGCAGTCATAAGGAATTCTAATATTAACACTATCACTAATAGTCAAATTAGAAAAATTAGCAGTCTACAAGGCATTCAGGAGAGAGGACTTGTAAACTTCAGCTGTCTCAACTTTTACATTTGTAAAAGTGACAATAGTTTTACGATGGCAGGCACGTGTAGTGTAGCGGTTAGTGTAACGCTATTACAATGCCAGCGACCTGGGTTCAGTTCCAGCCACTGTCTGTAAGGAGCTTGTTCTCCCTGTGTTTGTGTGGGTTTCCTCCGGGTGCTCCAGTTTCCTCCCACATTCCAAAGACATACAGGCTAGGAAGTTGTGGGCATGCTATGTTGGTGCCAGAAGCATGGCAACTCTTGCAGGCTGCCCCCAAGGACACTACACAAAAGATGCATTTCACTGTGTGTTTCGATGTACATGTGACTAATAAAGATATCTTAAGAATTTTGGGTTTAAGATCAATTGGAGGAAATAATGCTAATTGACAATCTTAAAGACAGCAGATCTTATCAAATTACTGATATAAACTGTAATTCTGAAACCAATTAGAGAGAAGGCTGTACGAATCCCAGCATTGTGTTGTAAGCTAGGTTGAATTAATAACCTCATCATGAAAATTGCTGCATCGTGGTGATCTTTTCTCATGGTCGTCTATTTGAATTTTACATTCAGTTTTAGGGAGAGAAGAGTAGCCCAAACTTATTATTTTAAATTTTAATAAAGGCAGTTATTCATGTTCATGGTCGTCAAGCAGTAGAGCTATATAAAGTGAACTGTCAAATTAGGTTAAGGGATCAGCCAGCTGAGATGTAGTAGCAGATGTATAAAGGGGTCTTTCAGAAAACACATAATTTAATAGGAGGATCCACCATCTGTAATTAACTTAAAGAATTAAAGATTGTATCAAAGTTTAAGAAAAAGCATATATTTGTGCTAAGACTGGCAGTGAATTAGCAGATTGGATAGAATATATAAAAAAACAGCAAAGAAGCCATGACAAACAATTACAGTAAAACTCCATTAACTCACAATGCTTGGGACTTTGGTGCTGGACTGGTAGATTTTCCTGACTACTCGACGTTATTCCAGTCAAAACTCTTTTAATTCACTTTTTAAGATGATACACAATACATTTGTATCATAAGTTTTCCAGAGGATCCAGCGTTTCGAGAGACAATAGGAAACAGAAGCGAGTTTAAAGGGAGCACAGGAACTGGGGCCCCAGTAAGTTTAGAGGGAGTATGGGAACTGCATCCTGATATTAGAGGGAGCACAGGAATTGGGGTCTGATGCATTAGATGAAAACTGGGGCTCTGCTGTGTTAGAGGGAGCATGGGAACTGGAGTCGAGGAGATTTTGCAGAGAGCATGGGAACCAGGACCTTGGTCATTATAGAAGAAGCAGGGGAACCTGAGCCAGCTTAGTTTAAAGGGAGTGCATGATTCAACACTCAGTGAGCTGGATATCAAATACTGGAACTACCAAACAATTGTATAGTGGATTATTGGAGTTTTACTGTGGTTGAGTAAATTGTGTGAAGATTCACCAGTTGAGACAGTTTTGTCACAACATAATTTCTGGTTTCCCTCATGACAGTGAGCAGTAATTTGTACACTGTATCAGAGTAAAAAGTATCAAAGCTTAAATATATTTCAGCAGAATGGAAACCCAATGAATCAGCAAACACGAACAAGGGATTAAACTTATACTGCATCCCTAAACGTCAGTCAGTTTGTCTCATTTGCTTAGTCATTTTTTAAGAAATATCTTAACTTAGGCTGGGTACACTGGATTGTGTTCAGTAGTATATAATTGTCAGGATTTTTTGTTTCCTAAACAGGAAATATTTCTGTACCTCAGTGTGTGAAATGTAGAACTCAGGAGGAGGATGTAGAAGTTTGTTTAAATTACAAGTTCCTTTTAAAAATCCCAGCTGTAGATATTTCAATGAACTAAAAACTGTTTCACATATGAACTGGGAATATTTCACTTCAGTGGACACCAAGGCTAATGCGTATGTTTGCCTCCTGAGGGCTGCAGTAAATGGGGACTGGAGTGTAAAATATTGCATTAAGTGAAACTGGGTCACCACTGCCCTGTCACTCACAGCTAAGCTAGGTTTTTATAATGTGATGTGAAAAATGCAGGCTCACACTCATCTGGAATAAAAACCTTGCTTGAAGTTGTATGTTCCTTGCATAATTTTAAAAACAAATTAATTATACAGACTTTACATGCTACTCAGTGGTTTATCTCTGTATTTCAAGTTCAATAGTTGTCTTGTGTACTGGCATAAATTCTCTATAGTTATACATTCTGGAAAGTACTGTGGTTTATAACAGCAGTATGCATTGACACCAAATGAATGGCTTGAACTAATAAAACAGGATAAATATGCAGGTAAAGGAACAGAAGAATTAAATAAATGGGAAGTGGCAAGGGGTTGAATCTAAATAGAATTCCTATCCCATCCCTTTCCCTCATCTACTACTTTTTGTCTCATCCAAATTCTACCTCCTCTGTTGTCATGTTACTCTGCTCCAGTTGCCCACTGCTCCCCTCTCTTCTACTTTATTAGTCCCGTTTCCCCAACCATGCCTCTTTCTACACCTCCCTGTCCCAACCTCCTTCCCTCCTGTCAACTCCTCTCCCATTCTTCCACAACACTATTTCTAATCCAATAAAAACAGAAGATTCTGGAAACACAGAGCAGGTTAGGAAACATTCATTGAAAAAGAAAAAGGTTTAACATTTGACTGAAGATCCTTTAACAAAATTGAGAAATACAGAAAACAAGTTGGTTTTAAATTGCAGAGGGTGGGGATGGATAGAACAAAATATCTCTGACAGGGAAATGCCAGTGGTGCCATGAGGTAAACAAATTCTCCTGGTTAATGGGTCAATTGGGGTAGAGAGAAAGACCGAAGAAATATAAAAGCTGTGAAATGAGGGCAGTCAGTGAGAAAACAAAAAAAAAGTATGTCAGTTACAAAAAACAGTTATTGGACGTGCCCAGTAGGCCAAGGCTATGCTAATAGGGTGAGAAAAACTGAGCCAGTGCCTGAGACATTTAACTTTAATTACTGAAAGTTGCTGAATATGATATTAAGTCCCAAAGCTTGCAACATGCTGGGACAGAAGATGCTGTTGTTTAAGCTTTCCTTGAGCCTCACTATAAAGGGCAGATCACAGACAGATACATCTGATATTCCCTTTGTCCTACCCAGCTCTGCCCCACCCCCTCTGCAACTTGAAACGAACTTGCTTTTGCTCTTTCCTAGTTCTGACAAAGGATTTTTGACCTGAAACATTAACTATTCATTCCACAAATGCTGCCTGCACTGCTCAGTGTTTCCAGCACTTCCTGTTTTCATTTCAGATTTCACAGATGGGCAGTTTTTTGCTTTTCATTTTCTCTCCTTTCCTCACCCCTCAACACTGCTCACTGGCCCATTTCCCTCACTCACCCCCATCTGCCCCATCACTCCACACCCTCACTCACCATCCCACCACTCCAGTGTTCCACCCTTTCACTCCACATGCACCACACCCCCATCACTGCCCATCCCTCCTACCTGCTCATGACTCACCCCCTCCAGACTCTCACTGCCCTACTCCCTCCCGGCCTTCACTGCCCTATACCCTCCCTCCAGACCCTCACAGCCTACCACTCCCTCCCTCCAGACCCTCACTGTCCCCACTCTCACTACCCTATACCCTCCCTCCGGACCCTCACAGCCTACCACTCCCTCCCTCCAGACCCTCACTGTCCCCAGACTCTCACTGCCCTATCCCCCTCCCTCCAGACCCTCACTCCCTCCACAATCTCACTGCCCTATCCCCCCCCCCTCCCTCCAGACCCTCACAGCCTACCACTCCCTCCCTCCGGACCCTCACAGCCTACCACTCCCTCCCTCCAGACCCTCACTGT
>JARFYF010000017.1:2887247-2897774 GCA_030265395.1 Rhina ancylostomus | reverse complement strand
TCCTTTATTGACTAATTACTATATGTGATTATTGATTTAGAGTATTGTGATCCTAAGTATGATTAACACAATGTATTGAGTAGTATTTTACTCTCTTTCTTGTTGCATGTACTCTGTATTTTTTCATGGATTTAATAAAAATATTGTAAAAGAAGCTTCATCTTATCTCAGCCCTGAGTGACCACTATCTTAATTTGACTCTGTGACCCTTGATTCTAGACATTCCAACCAAAGAGAAACAAAGGACTGCAGATGAAGGAATCTACATGATGGATAAAACAAGATGATGCTGGAGGAACTCAGCAGGCTAGGCAGAATCCGTGCACAAAAGAATCTTGTTGTTTTTTCATTCCAACTGCTGTGCCTCCACCTACCCTGTCAAGCCTATGAAGAACTCTGTATGTTTCAATGAGATCACCTTCCATTTGTCTAAAAGTAAAGTCCAGTCTGCTTAATCTCTCCTTATAAGACTATCCCAGAAATCAAACCGGTGAACCTTTTGTGTGTTCACTCCCTCTATATAAAGTATATCCTTCCTTGGGTAGGGAGGCTAGACCTATACATAATATTCCAGGTGTCATCCCAGAACCCTGAGGCAAGGGTGTTGTCCACTGAGCCACAGCTGATCCTTTCTAACAACTCCAATAATGGAACATTACAGTAATTGATTGGACCCAAATTATTACCTTTCTAAAAATGTTATAATGAAGATTGCATTAAGATCATTTTGCTGCTCTTTCACAATTTCTATCTCTGCCCTTTTTGCTTAAGGTATTGATTTGCCTTCAGTTATAGTTCCAAGAACAGTTAGCAGTTAATTACAGTGATTTTAGCTCAAACGCAAAGACGCCCAAACTAGTCTTGGTATCCTATAGTTTTGGAAAGTTGAGTCAGGAGAACAAACTCTTAACGACGAGCCAGTGAATCTTGGTGTAGGTTTCAGCCTGAATAAGATCTGGTCTTATCAGTAATGTTCCTTCATGAGGCAGCCCACTTTATCCAGTCCCACACATTAATAAAAAAAATTAGCAGAACTTCAGCACAGAAATTCCTCAAGGAAAACCTGCAGGAAGGAGTGCAAGGGCTCACCAGTAAACACGAGACAGAAATTTCACAGGATTGTAACATAAACACTGCGCAGATATTACAAATACTTATCTTCCAGATTAACAATGACATTGAAAATATACATCAGTGAGATCTATGTAGATTATTTTCCAACACATGCACTACTATTTGTCCAGTTTACTGGAACTCTGTTTATGATGAGAAAATCAAGATACTATCAATGGGAAATCAACATCATACCTCTTCACACCACTTCTCCAGATACTTGGCTACCACAATTATCCATGGTGTGTGACTATGGTCCTGCAGGGTTTATGGAAATAAAATGCATTAGAAATTACATCACGTACAACTACCCCAGTGAACACACAAAGTGACTATCCATTTCTTTTTAAGCAAGCATGAAGTTGAAACTGATGTTTTTAAATTGGTAAATTGGTTTATTATTGTCCAATGTACTGAGGTACGGTGAAAAACTTTGTTTTCCATGCCATCCATGCAGCTCATTTCACCACATCAGTGCATTGAGGTAGTACAAGGGGAAAGCAATACAGAATGCAGAATAAAGTGTTACAGTTACAGAGAAAGTGCAGTGCAGGTAGACAATAAGGTGCAAGGGCCACGACAAGGTAAACTGTGAGGTCAAGAGTCCATCTTAGGGCACTAGGGGACCATTCAATGGTCAGAACAGTGGGATAGAAGCTGTCCTTGAGCCTGGTAGTACGTGCATTCAGGTTTTTGTATCTTCTGCCCGATGGGAGGGGGGAGAAAAGAGAATGTCCGGGGTGGGTGGGGTCTTTGATTACGTTGGCTGCTTTGCCAAGGCAGTGACTTACTGTTAGTGCCCAGGAATGAATTACCCTGCTATTAGCTTGATACACTCCCAGGCCTGGCATGGTCATACACAACCTACAGCTTCCTCAATCTACGCAATCCTCAGGCAAACGTCTCTGACTGCTTGGCAATTTTCCCACCCCCCACAGTGTAGTGGAATTGCTCAGATAGTGCTAACGTGCAGAATTTGAAGCCACTCAGTGGTCAGTTGACCAATGCATTAATTCACCCATTCATTCCACATTAGCCACAGAATTCAACCCATTGCCCTGGGCTTGATTTTAATGCAGATGTCAGAAATACAAGGATACATAATGTGCCCAATACTTCACTTTACCTGAGACCAAGGTTGATCAACACCTCCTCCCACCTTTCTTGTCACATGAGACCATGACAACGATGGATAACGGGAACCTAATGTCTCTTCTTCTCTATGGCTTCGTTCCAAAACTTCTGCGCCTTTGCCCCATTACCTGTTCTGCTGTACCCTTTGCTTTGACAACCTTCTGCAACCCTACATTTCCTCTCTTGATGCAACAACCACAAATGCAATTTCTAACCCAACGGATCCATTTTGAGCTCTACGATTCACACTGTTCACTTGCTGCAGGGATCATTACTAGTGTTTACCACTGTACCTTTTTGTCCATATTATCCAGATCGTATTCCTGAACATGACTCTTCAGGTGCGGGAAAGGTTTGTCAAGTCTCAGATCTTCCAGCGCGTTGTCTGGGTGGGATTCCACGACTGGAAAGAAAAGAAGAACTTCAGCCATCCCCAGGCATTCAATTCACCACACATACTGATCATTTCAACGTTGCTTCCACTGGTCTCAGTTTCAATTTCACTATTATTCCAAATCCATGGCATGCTGTGAGCATGCATCGTGAACTTGACTTGTCCAGACCCAAGCACACAAATCATAAGGAAAGCACGGCAGCATCTTTACTTTCTTAGAAGGTTAAGAAGCTTCGGTTTGTCACTGAACACTTTGACAAACTTCTACAGGTGCACTGTTTAAAGTATCCTGACTGGTTGCATCACAGTCTGGTTCAGCAATTCGAATGTGCAGGAACATAAGAAGCTGCAGAGTAGTGGACTCTGCCCAATAATATTAAAGGCACATCCCCCCACCACCATCAGTAGTACCTACAGAAGGTGCTGCCTCAAGAAGGCAACATCCATCATCAAAGATCCCCACCATCCGGGCCATGCCATCTTCTTGCAGCTTCCATTGGGCAGGAGGTACAGGAGCCTGAAGTCCCACACCACCAGGTTCAAGAACAACTATTTTCCTTCAACCATTCGGTTCTTGGATCAACCGGCATAACCCTAATCACTAGAATTTAGCAACACTATGACCACTTTGCACTAAAATTGACTTTGTTTTTGAATGTTTTAATTGTGTTCTTTCTTGTAAGAATTGTGAATAATTTACGTTTACATTATTTTTTTTCTTGTGAATGCTGCTTATCTGATTCTCTGTGCCTGTGATGCTGCTGCAAGTAAGTTTTTCATTGCACCTGTGCATATGACAATAAACTCTACTGACTTCTCATAATAAGCTCTTCACAATATTGGACACTAGGCCATGTTGCAATAATTCTTTTTAACAGTACAATAGCAATATACTTATTGAACATTGGGTTCACATTGAAAGGCACCACAGGAGATTCAGTCACAATGACTGAAAAATAAAATGATGCATTAGCCACTTACCTGAGTGCTCCTTCACAGCCAGTCTCATGTAGCCAACCAGACCATATGTTCTACACACCAACAGTGGAATATCAGCGGCCCAAAGAACAGTCGACAGGTGCAGCAGCGAACTAATGTCAGCAAACAAATGTTGGTTATTTTATAGATGAGTAGGATGTTATCAACAGTACCGTGTTACAGGAAGAATGTGGAGGCTTTGGAACGGGGTGCAGAAGAGGTTCACCAGAAGCCACCTGAATTACAGGGTATGAACTACAAGGAGAGGTTGGACAAACATGAGTTGTTTTCTCTAGAGTGTCAGAGGCTGAGGGGAGACCTGATAGAAGTTTATAAAATTATGAGAGGCATAGATAGGGTAGACAGTCAGTCTTTTTTCTAGGCTAGAAAGATTCAGCTGCAGCAGTTAGCGAAATCCGGGTTCAATTCTGCCACTGTCTGAGAGGAGTTTGTACGTTCTCCCCATGACTGTGTGGGTTTGCTCCGGGTGCTCCAGTTTCCTCTCACATTCCAAAGACTTATGGGTTTGGACTTGTGGGCATGCTATGTTAGCGCCGGAAGAGTGGCGACACTCGTGGGCTGCCCCCAGCACATTTTCAATAATGCAAAAAGGCACATTATGTGCCTTTCACTATGTGTTTGGATGAACATGCAACTAATAAATAAATATCTTAAATCTTAAAAAAATGTCTAATACTAGAGGACATGCATTTAAGGTGAAAGGAGCAAAGGAGATGTGCAGGGCAAGTTTTTTTTATTTGATGTAGAGTGGTGGGTTCATGGATGGGCTGCCAGAGATAGTGGTGGAAGCAGATACGACAGTGGCACTTAAGAGGCTGTTGGGCAGACACATGAATATGCAGGGAATGGAGGGATATGGATCATGCACAGACAGAAGAGATTTAGTTTAATTCGGCATCATGTTCAGTGCAGACATTGTGGGCCGAAGGGCCTGTTCCTGTGCTGTACTGTTCGAGATCTATGTAAGTGGCAACCAGTATTCCTCCACTGGGCTTACTTAGCTTTTTGGTGCTTTACCTAGGTCATTTAGGTGTCTGATGTGTGCAAGACCAAATCTATGACCTAGATCTACAAGGTAGCAGGTTCTTCAAAAGATCCAGGTTATAAGTTTGGAAGGCACTTCAAAAAAAAACCTTGGTAAGTTGCTACAGTGCAGATTGTACACCACTGCAGCAAAGCTGAGGCTGTGGTGGAGGAAGGGAATACATTTGTAGAAGTGGATCAGGTGCCAATCAGATGGGCCACTTTATTCTGGATGGTGTCCATCCTATTGAGTGCCATCAAATCGGCACTCATCCAGGCAAGTGGAGAGCAACCCATTGTAGTCCTGACAATGACTACACAGGGAGTGAGGAAATGGGAAACATATAAAATATTATAAAGCTGTTGTTTACCTCTCTGGGAGTTGAGTGACGATGACGATGCTGAATCCGATGAAGAATGTGGGAACATTTTTGAGCAGCTGCTCCACATTCTGAAAAAGTTATTTGTTTCTTAGCCAATTCCAAACAAGTGCAGAAATTACAGATACAAAACATTTTACTTCAATTGCAAATCTCACATTCTCTCTTCCTTCATGGAACCTGACAGCTATGTGCAAACCCATCTGATCCTCCAGGAAAGTGAAGATGCCATCCTTACCTAGTTTGGCCTAGGTGACTCTAGTCCCACACCTTAGCCAATTTACTGGGCTGAGAACAACAAAGGTTTGGTAACAACTTCTGCCTTGCCAGTGTCAACCCATAATCCAGATAAACCAGATGAACTGAAACCTTTGTCCCCCAATTTCTGCCGGCTTAGGATAACATCAGATGAGGAATTTGACACCATGTGAGGAAGTGGGAAAGTCACCCAAATGACAACTACTCCACCTCTCCAACAATACATGCCCCCCTCTCCACCAACACCCTCCCCTAACTTCAAACCAAGTAATCAGAACAAAACCAGATTAATTGATCATACTGCAGATTATGGGTGGTGTAATGTTTGTAAGAGAGGGACACTAAATCAGTAGAAGATCACAGTATAGGAGGCCATTTGGCCCATTACTGCTCTTTATAATGGCTATCTAATTGGTCCATTTCTTCCTTTTTCTCAAGAGGACGACAAGCCAAATATGCCAGTTCCCTTCTGGAATTTCCCCTTGAATCTTCCACTGCCCTTCAAGGTAATGTGCTCCAGATCACAATTCACTGAAATCAGCTCATTGTGTAGAGTCATAGAGAGAAACAGTACAGAAACTGGCCTTTCAGCCCACCGAGTCCACGCCAACCATCAAACACCTTTGTTTATATACGAATCCCACCTTAAGCCATTTTGTTCTCCCCATATTACTGCCAACTCCCCCTCCCCCCATATTCTGCCACTGTTCTACACGCTGGGGCAATTTACAGAGGCCGATCAACCTACCAATCTGCACACATTGGGACGTGAATAAAACTGGAGCACCTGAAAGAAATCCATGTGGTCACAGGGGGAAACACGTAAACAGCAGACAGCACCGGAGGTCAGGATTGAACCTGGATTGCTGGAGCTGTGTGTCATTCAGCTCAACAAATGCACCACTGTGCTGCCTTAAACCCTTCTTGGTTTTATTGGCCACAGTCTTCTAGTTACCAATGGAAACAGTTTATTGTGTGGAAGAGTTTCCAATGAGATGAATTTTCAAAACCAAGGAATGTTTTGTAATATCAACATTTCAGCATAAAGCATTATCATGACATTTAGTATTGCATTCACCTCCTCCACGAAGTTTCCACTGACGTCACTATTCAGCTCCTGCAGTAGTTCAGTGGCTGCTTGTGCTCTGTTCTGGTGAAAGCAAAGTGGAAATATATAAACTTCCCGTTTACAGACAGCTTCCTTTCTTTAAGAAGTTAAAGGAGATCATTAGGATCTTCAGGGCCCTGCAGTTATTTATACCCCACACGTCTCCTCCCACTCCATTGACATATCCGCCTTTTCCCTTCTCCCTTGCGTGTCCATCTGCTCTTTAATTGCATCAATGCTATTTGTCCCAACCACTTCCTGTGGGAGCAAGTTCCACACCTTCACCACTCACTGGGGACAGAAATTTCTCCTCAATGCTTATTGGACTTGTTAGTGACTGCCATATGCTTATGCTCCCAAGTTCTGGTCTCACCTGCAAGTGAAAACATTTTCTCTACAGCTCCCCTATCAAACCTTAAAGACCTCTATCACGTCACCCCTTTTCTCTAGAAAATAATTCCTACTTTTACAACCTTTCAGTTATGGCGTCTTTCTAGTGAACCCTATTTACACCTTCTCCTATGCCTTTCTGTCCTTTCAATAACGTGAAGAGAACTGTGCAGGGCTCCAGGCATGGCTTAAGTAGACTCAACAAGTTTCAGTTTTAACAGCTCCGGACCCAATCTCATCCCATTTCCTGGATCTCAGCTATGAAATGGAGGCATTAAGGCAAGGACAGAACATGCAAGGAGTAAATTAAGCAACAATGCTCAGAAGAGAGGTATCATCTTTCAAATTTAATACATAAAAATACACCAGAATTCACCTTTCCAATGCTGTTTTTTGTTAGGAAAAAGCTGCAAGAGAAACACAGACAATCAGGAATAAGAATAAAATACATCACATACTTTTCACTTCTATTGTTAAATGCGCTAATGAGCTCCCAGCTTGGTAAACAACATTCTGCCTCCCCCAAAGGAGACCTTGACAGGCACCATTCACCCTGAAACCTGTTCCACTGTTTACTGATTTTACTGACAGATTGACAAGTTGGTATGTGGCGACCTTTTGACAAAATTTATTTGTTTGTTTCTACTGATTAGCTTAAAATACGACATTAAGTAAGGGTACTGTTTGAAGTCTGTCATTTCATCTCCTAAAACAAGGCTAACATCCTGCATTTTGATGGGTCATTTTGAGGAACTTGCAATTTTCCCACTGGGAGATGGTGGAGAGGAGGCTGAGCCAAAGTCACCTGCCTAACCCAGGGCCCTGCATGTAGGCTATTAGATTAGAATTGTAGCATTGTGGTTAAGGTCTTGGATGAGGAACCGAGGCTTCGATTAATTATCCAGAGTTCAGATCTCAGCATGGCAGCTGGGCAATTTAAATACAACTAGTTAAATAACTCTGAAATTAAAAAGATAGCATCAGGAATGGTGGCCATGTTGTGAAAACACATCCGAGTTCCTTCATAGAAGGAAATCTGACACGTTTAGCTGATCTGACCTATGCCTAACTCCAGACCCTACCTTCTGGTTGATTTCTAACTGCCCACTGAAATGGCAACCAAGCCGCTCAGTTCAGGGGTAAATAGGGATGTACAATAAATGCCAACCTTGCTAACATCTACATTTAATAAAACTTTGATCTTGAATAGAAAGAATACTCTAATGATATTAGATGGAGTCAACCGACATGTCACTGGCACATTAAATACAGGCAGCTGTCACTGCAGCCACATGTTCCAATCCACAGAACACATTCCCCACTGCTACACAATTTGCCTCCAACAGACCAACATCTGAAATTTATAGAGTAAACCTCCAATCATTCAACACGGCTAACAGCATAGATATCAATATTCAAGCATTGCCAATCCTCTTACCAACTGGAAATTTGAAAACTCAAGTTTTGAAAGTTCCAGTTGAGTTCCAACTTCTACAGCCCTTTGGTAGAAAGTTTTCCAGGTTTCACTATTCTCTTTCTGATATACTTCCTGTCATCGACCTGAACTGCCTGGCTCTAATCTCAAGGCCATTCATTAAGGACGACCAAAAATTTTTCCATCTTGTGCACACACTGAAACCTTGAGCGTCACCTTTACAGGCTCATTTAAACTCCCAGATATCTCAAGTTGCTGCTATTGTTAATGTCAGTGCTCTGATATAGGATTAATTCATAAATTTAGCTATAATGCCACAATCAGCCCCCTCTGAAACTGCAAGAGCAAAAAATATAAAAACAAGACCAACCAACAAAGGATAACTGCATAAATAACTAGTCCTGAGATGCTGTGGGTTAAAGGATTAAGAAAAAAAATCAAGCATTAATTCAGAGAGATATCAAACAAGGGACAAATATTGGTAAATATTTATGAAGTGCACATATTCTGACCCATTAGTACCAATGCTGAGCCAAGTCTCCAGACAAAAAACAATACTTTCCCTCTATCCTATCCGGTCTCTGTATCTCCCACCCAATGACAACACCTCTTCCCAGAACCCCTACCTTGGTATGCAGGAAAAGACACAGTTTAGCAGACAGAAATGGCTCTGTCACCAGATCAAGCTCCTCTCAACCTCAAGGTTCAGGTATGAGAAAGGGGAAATAACTCAATATACTACAACATTCAAAATATTACATGCCAGTGAGCTCAGTAAGTGGGGACCAAACATGAGGGAGACATGGAATAGAGAGATGAAATCATAGACTGAAGAGCATGGATTGAGATACTAGGGGAGTACCAGAGGTTGGGGATCCAGGAGTGCACCATCCTCCACATTATTCTATATTAAAAAACACGACAGAATAAGCAATAAACCACACACAACAAAATTAAAAGTCTTGATGTTTAAGGACTCACTTGTTGCCAACGTCCTCCCCAGTGACAACACTGCCGTCCACTATTGTAAAAGATCCAATTCCTGGGGACAAAGTGTACCAGTGAAAAGTTTAGTTCGCTATCAATCATCATCTTTGTTTGTGTTTTAAGTTGTCCAGTCTTACCAGGAAGCACCAAGTTCTTCAGGATTTCAGTGCCGGTGGCACTGGCGTTAATCAGGCATACTCGAGCGGCTTCCAGCGCCTCCTGGCCATGATCACCCCAGAGCCTGAGGGAGAAGATGCAGGAGGTGGCATTAAACTTCCCAAGCTCACTGAAGCACATAACTCCTTCACCAACCCAGCACTCACAAACACACAACAGGTTCATTATATGAATAACTGTTCATTGTAAAAGTGAAATCAGAGTCTACATCAGCCAAGGATCAATCCCTCATTCTCATGCCATCAGGGGAAGCAACGAAAGATTTCCCATTGGCTTGGGTAATGCTAAAAGTTCAAGCCTTTGGTTACAATAGTCTTTTTTAATGCAGCACCTTTAACATAGAAAAATGCTCCATGGGGATTATCAAAGACAATTTGACACAGAACTTCAAAGAGAGTTATTAGATGTCCAAAGTCTTGGCTAAAATGACTGAGTTTAAGGATCTGATAAGCAGAAATTCCAGAACTTAAAGCTTCAACAATGAAGCCACAGCCTTAGGAGCCACTGTAGAAAATCAAATCAAGATGCAAGAACACACTTGAAAGACCACAGAGGCAGCAAGGGAGTAGAAAGTGACAGGCACAGGGAGGGGGACGTGGCCACTGAGCGTGCTTGGCAAACATAAATGAGACAGAGGCATTGCAAACTAGAAACCAAAGGAAGGTCGTTTTATAAAGGAGTTGGGGCAAGTTAACTTAGAGAAGATACTGGTTTGTGCTGATGTTGATCTGGGCAATGGTACAGATGCCACTATTGGCCTTTGAATTCAAGAAAAATCAAAACAACTACATCTGCTTAGGTTCGGGCATCTAACAAGGCAGGATCGGATCTAGTCCTGGCCACAAAGTCTTTAATTGCACGATACTCTGCTGAAAAACAGAAAGCCTTTGTGGATCAGTGATCTATTCATATTCGGCAAGCAGACATGGCTTGGTGGTGATGCTGATGCACTCAATCTCATTCATCCCAGCAGCAAACTGGTGGAACCTAGTCCTCCCTTCAGGAAAGTCAGGTCAACTAAATGGGGGAGGGGAGAGTCAGATTGTAAACCAACGAAAAAAATGGGGTCAACAGCAGAGCAAAAGGGGGGAACGGATCAGAGGGGGCAATGGGTACAATAACGGGGGAA
>JARFYF010000017.1:2199076-2221572 GCA_030265395.1 Rhina ancylostomus | reverse complement strand
GTGACCTCTCTGGCAGAATAGTACATGAAATCTATTATTGCTACTTGATCATGCCTTAGATTTGAATGTACAGAATTTTTCTTAATAGTTACAGAGACCATCTTTAACCACTGCCCACTGTTTTCAAACATCAAGTGTTATCAATATTTATTTTCCTGACTCAAGAACAATTCCATCTCATTCTTATTACTAGAGGACCCTTTACTCCTAGGTGATACTGTATGTGAAGATAATCCAGTGGTTCCAAATTTACAGACTCTCCTCCCCTCCCCCATTATTCCAGTTCATTTATTGGTGAAACCAGAAGCCCCAGTTGATGGCAAGAAAGTTGATTTGATTAATGGTTAAATCTTCAATTTCAAATCTATGTGCCATCTCCTACGACTGAACTCCCTTAATCAAGAGCACCAGCCTGAAAAATCAATGGAGTATCACTGAGGACGTCCTGGTCCATTTTTCCTTCACTCTTCTCCAATTCTAGAAGTTGGCAAATAACAATGTTCAATGCAGCCCAAGAGGAAAGAATTGTAATTCTAAGGTGATAATTCTAACATCTAGACAATTACCAAGATAACGAATAGGACTGTAATTCCTCATCATTCAAAAATACCAAGAACAGATTTAATAAACCCCCCCCCCCAACTCAAAAAAAGGTATTAGTTTATCAATTTTCACTTGTAACTTTTAGGTCCCTTAACTGAATGTCAAGGAACATAAAGCCACCTTACGTAAATAAATTCCTGCACACTCACTGTGGGAAAGGCATGATGTTTACCTTCTGAAGACCAATTTAACTTATGGGAAACCATTACACAAAAAAAACCCATAAGCTTTAAGATTAATGGGTGTATCTATCCTCACATTTTCCATTCACACCTTAAACTCTATTCTGTCACTGCTACACTCACAGTCACAATGGACGCATCTCAAAGCACGGAATTCATACACACTGATTTGGTGCTCCAGCACTTTAATTCCTCAAATCAAAAACTGGAACGAGGCTATGTTTTTGATGGGAATTCCACACCTGACTAGGAATCAATGTTTCACCTTCAAATGTTCATCCTATATAAAATTTGTTTGTTTAACAAAGAACTAGATTTTTTTCTAAAAAAGAAAAAGCATCTACATTAAAAGTAAGACAAGCTCAGTGATGGTCTTACCTTGAAAGGGACCATTGTTCAATAGTGGCTCTCACATCACAGACAATCCACCTACACCCCCTCGTCAGGCCATTTAAAGCCAACAGCATCTGAACCATTAACCTCCACAGGACATTAGATCAGCTCAGACCCCATCACTGCCAGGCAGTCTTTAATCCTGTTTGTGATTTATCCGGCTCCCTTTTTATGGGACTGATTTAGCATTCACCCACTGTTCCCAGTTATCTGTTGTCCATACATTATGTAATGAGGAGGGGGCGATAATCATTCTAGCCTTGAGCCAAGTTATATCCTGTTGGAATCTACCTGTCAATGACAATGAAATTCAGCACTTACTAACAACAGGCACTCAACCTTCATTGACATATTTATATCAAACTACACAAAAAGTTTAAATAAATAAACTGATGTTTTTTTTAGTCCAACTTCCAATTCAAACCTGAAAAATTGATACTGCAACTCTTACCAGATCCAATTACCATGCACGACATTAGAATCTCTTGCATTGCCAAACCTTTTACATTATTGTTAAATCTGTTTGGACTTAAATTACCTCAAGACAAATGCATTAAGGAGCATTCTGTTGCGACTCCAACAAAATCCAAACAGGACCA
Source organism: Rhina ancylostomus (assembly GCA_030265395.1). Taxonomy (NCBI): domain Eukaryota; kingdom Metazoa; phylum Chordata; class Chondrichthyes; order Rhinopristiformes; family Rhinidae; genus Rhina; species Rhina ancylostomus. The sequence goes on along the minus strand of JARFYF010000017.1, from coordinate 2,219,795 downwards.
GAAAGGTGAATATTAAAATACTTCCCAGCAGTTCGCAAAACCCAGGCCATGTACAAAAATTCACAACTCTGCACCCAAATTCCCAACATTATTTCAGATCAATTTCTTTATCTGCAGGTCTATTACAAATACACCCCAGTTCAGCTATTTCACAATTTTAAAATTACAAAAAAGAAAAAGCTAAAATCTAAATGTTGTTTACATCTGTGAGGCATCAGAGAATTTAGATATTCAGGCAAGACAACAGGCCTCTGATCTACATAGCCATTTGGTTTAAAGCTTCCAGATTTTAAATCATCTCTTCACTCAAAAAAAAGTTACTTTACTTTTGCACCTATGTACACAATCTAAATGAAGATGCATCTTGAGGCAATATCAAAGATGATACCTGATTAAATATACTGCAAACCTACTTGATTATATTTGAAGAGTGAAGTAATGAAATTGCCCCAATCCTAAATAACAAGTAGAGAAACAAAATGTCTCTGCCAAAATGTCACTGAATAATGAATAAATAGTTTCAGCTTTGAATATATAGGGGGAAACAGTTCAACCAAAATGCAAGCCCAAACCATCTTTTAAAACTCCTGTTAAGTAAATAATTCAGTAATTGAATGATTTCATCACAGGCAGTGATTTCCATAAGATTAAAACTACATTTTTGACTACTTGTAGAAGTGCAGCAAGGATTCAGTGCAGAATAAAGGGTCTCTCTCCACAATCCCAACCACTCTTAAATCAATGTCCACTTCTTCCAGCTTCACATCAGATATCGCAACTGAGATTATCATGTTGATGTCAACAGTGTAGTGGGTACACAATCCCCAGATGTTGGGTTAAAATCAATGATAGTCATTTCATGTGGGTTCCTTCCAGAAAGACAGTGGAGACAGTCATCCCAGTAACTGGGTATCTGGTTTTATACCCTGGACTGCAGGTGTGGTTAAGAAGTTGTGGAATCTTGCTACTCCACCCAATTGCCTCTGTTCAAATAGATCTGCTGCCAGCATCTTCCTACACTTGGCTACCACTGAATATTGCACACACATGCAAAAGTTCAATATATTGGTAGTCTATTTGACTAAGTTGGGTTGCCTTTTTTCAAATATCTACCAACCCAAATTGGGAAAACAATGAAAGACTCAATGTGACCTTGGGTGACTCAATCCATCAGGTTTACAGAATCACAACATTAACAATAGAGTTCTCTGTAACTGAAAGAACTACCATTCAGTTTATTGCAAGCAGGTCATTTGGCTCATCATCATTGCAGGTGTCAGTGTGCAAGTTTCAACACTTCCTCGCCTACAACATTCATGAGGTGCCACTGAAACTGAAACCAAGTCTCCTGTAACTCACTCAAGTCCAAGTTCAGCAGCGTCAAGGAATAACTTCGGATGCAGATGCAGCACATTACAAACCTAATTTTGTCTCTTTGATCCCATTTGACCTCACATGTCCAATATCCAACTGGACAGCAATCAGGATTGCAAACTCTTGTTGTTGTCTCCCCTATTCCCAGGGTGTTGTTGGCAAACTGGAAACTCTAAAGTTGTACTAAAGCTATTTGTTCAAATATTCTTCACCCTGTTCTCAACCACAAACTGATCGCACCTTCATTTTTCCACTAATAAATGCAGTCCTACAAACATGTCACCAGGCAGCGGAATTTACTGAACAATGGTTTATTTATTATCACTGAATAAAAACTGTATGTCAAGTCAGTGAGGTATAAAGAAGGTACACCAGAACACCATGCTGTAAATAACAAGAGCATCTGATTAATATTGACAGCTAAGTGGAGGGAGGATGAAAAAATAGGAAAATTCTTCCTCACAGCATCTGATCTATTTACAGTCAAATGTCAAGAGGGGACAGTTTAATTCAAATAAGCACGAGGTACCATCTGAACAGTGGCATGTTATCACCAATCTTCTGCCAGTCTGGATTTGCATAACACCTTTCAAGGTGGTTGTTATGATACAATTAAGTCCACAGGTCAGGATAATCAATTCAAATTTTTAAATTATATTTGGGATTCATACTGTAAAAACACTACCAACTTATGACTGAAGACCTAGGTAAGAATTCAGGGTTCCTTTTCTCCTGAGCACACACTTGCAGCTCTGTGGAACATTAATGACATCTACCAAAAATAAATGTCCCATCAAGATGTAACAGTGTAGGCCAAGTGGGTCAACACTGGATTTTGTTATTGGTGGGAGTCATCTCTGAACAAAGTTTAAAATAAAGTCCTATCCTCACCTTCCCTTAAATACTGCATTCCCAAACTCACCCCCCTCCCCCCAAACAATAAAATTCACTGGAAATTGCAAACTTGCTAATGCTATTCCTAACTGAAGGAAGACTTGTGTATGGCGCAGCAGAAAGCAAACTCAGAAATGACCTTTCACACCTATGGCCAGAATGAGCACAGCTTCATCACGCTGATAAGCACGAAGTTATTCATTATGCATCGACCTGGATTCCCAGTTACACCCTTACCTCTGATCTAACAGAGCTACCCCCTCTCTCATCTAGAGAGTATGAAGAACTCAAATAAAAAGAGAACATATTAGATCTGTAGCAAGTACCACAAATATAATTCAGATCAAGCAGCTTGGATATCATGAAGCACAGGAGCAAAGTCTCATGTGACTGAACTACTTCCTCAAACTCATGACTGACATTAGTTAGTCATTCAATTATACTTAGTGTATAGTTACTTTTATTGTTACATGGCAAGCGTAGCAAGGAAGTAGATGAAAAATGAAAAAGGACAGCAGAGGAATTTCATCTCTTGTACCTTCAAATCTCAATTTTTGGGAAATATGTTATTAGGGAACTAACCATACACTATATATTACTTGCAAACAACAGAGTTCAAAAACTGTTCACGTAATATCTACATTAATTCAAAAATTATTCCTCTTTGGATCCCTTTATGTTTTATATGCCTTATAGCTAAATTTACTGAATTTTTTAAAAAAACACTATGAATCTTAACCTTTTTCCTGTCATATTTTTGTTCAAAATCAAAAATTCTATTGGGGAACACCTTCATAAAGCAGAAATATGCAATTCATCCCCATCCAAGGGGGTTGGGGGAAGATCAGAGGAGTGTGTCATGAAATATTTCTGATCCCATTTTTCCCCTCTATAAGATAAGCACAGCCATGTGTTAAGTTTTTTTACCCTACGCACAATAAAGCTGTTTTACTGTTTCACCGAAAAAATAAATCTTAAAAGCTTTCAATGTAATTTCCTGTGAATCTCAGCGGGTCAAAATGCAAATCACAGTAGATGGCCGGCTGCATACAGTATTTCTTGCAACTGACAGCATTTTATCAAACATTTTCAGTAATAAGAAAGCGCTCTCATTATCAATGCAAAAATACTGGAAAGCTCCAACATACTAGTTGTATTTTTTTGTCTCATCTATACATTTACAAATTTTCCTTCTATTTCAAAGACAAATATTTAATGCTCAACATCATAAAGACGAACCTTCTCCACAACAAGACATTGCGTGTTCCCCCTTTGAAGTCAAGCACGTAAATACCAGTGCTGGTGACAGATGAACAGCAAATTAATTTCTTCATTCTTGCTGTCAAAAATAAGTTTGAAACGAAACAATTTCTCTGGACTGAGTAGATCTAAAGTCCTTCTTTTGCAAACGCCATCTTGTGTACTATGCAGCAACTTTATTGTCCTTCTGTGGGGAAAAAATGGAAACACATTAATAAATGATTTACAGTGGGGCAAAAATCAGTCCGGTTTTCAGTTTTCCCTGCATTCTAGGCGTAGTGGTGCAGCTGGTAAGAGCTGCTGTCTCACAGCTTCAGTGACCGGGTTTAATGCTGACGTCTGGTGCCGTCACTGTGATTGCATGGATTTCCCCTGGGTACTCTGGTTTCCCCCCACATCTCAAGTATGTGTGGATTGGTAGGTTAACTGGCCACTAAGCTGCCCTGAGCATGTAGGTGAGTGGTAGAATCCGTGCAGGAGTCAATGGGAATATTCAGGGAATAAAAAAAAAATGGGTTTGGTATAAATGGGTGCTTGACAGCTGGCGTGGATTTGGTGGGCTAAAGGGCCTGTTACCATGATGTATGACTCTCTAACTATGTATTATTGTATGCCACCAAGCATATTAAATTTAGAATGCATGACATTATTCTGAAACGACTTCCAAATTGCTGCAGTGAAACAGTCCTGCATTTCAATCTCAGGCAGGATATGTACAACTAAAAAAGCTGTGAAACTGTGGGAAGAATTACCCTGTATTCGAAGTCTGAAAACTCTCTATCTCCACCACGGCTTCCTCGGAATCCTCCACGATAGCCGCCACGGGGAGGACCATAGTTCCCTCTCCCTCCACGACCCCGCCCACCCCTGTACGCGTAGCCACCACGGCCTCTGTAGCCTGCACGACCACGCATTGGGCGCAGTGGGATTCCGAATGTTTCCGCATTTATCCTCCTTTCCTCAGCCCAGGTTGGTCTTCGATCCCTGGAAGAAAAATAGCTGGAGGGAGAGTTAATCTGAATTCTCAATGAACACAAATGTTTTCACTTACATTACAGAGAAAGCCATACATATCCTGGATTCTACTTTGCCATCACCCAAATCATGATGACATTCAATTACTCAGATTTGAAGCATATCCCTTGATTCCTGCACCACTCAAACATCTTAAATCCTAAGTGATCCAAGTAAGCCACTAAGGTTTCAATTCCAATCAGCCAAGCTCTATCAAGGCCAAATATCTATATTTAAACTATAAGGCCAAATCCTGGGAAAGGGTCCACTTTGAGACATGAAGTTCAAGTCAGGAGATGGGACAGCTGAGCAGTTTTCTGAAGAATAAATACCTTGTCTCATTATCACAAGAGATGTTGTCAAAAAACGATTTGGTTTTGTCATAGTAGCATTTCGGTCCTGAAGTATCCTCTTCATCAGCATTTCCTTCACTGTTTTGTGTTTCAATCCCTGAGTCTCCTTTATCTTCACCATTTATTGCCTTCTCTGCTTTATCCGGCTGCTTATCATCTGTTAGGAAAAACATGAATGGTAGGACACTGGCAAGTACTGAGGAAGAGTGGAACTTTGCTGTACATATCCAAGGATCCCTGAAGGCAGATGCACAAATAGATAAAGTGGTTAAGGCAGCATATGGGATCTGTGCCTTTATTAGCTTGGACAGAGAACTTAAGAGCAGGGAGATAATGGTACAACTATATAAAACTTTGGTTAGACCACAGCTGGAGTATTGTGTGCTGTTCTGGTCACTACACTTTGGAAAGCAGATGACTGCGCTGGAGGAGGTGGAGAGAAGGTTCCCAGAGCATTGCCTGAGATGGAGCTTTTCAGCTATGACATGACACTGGAGAGTCTGGGTTGATTTCCTTGGAGCAGAAAAGATTGAAGCAGGACCTGTCTGAGGTACATAAAGTTATCAGGGAGCACAGATAGGGTAAATAATCAGTAATACTGTCTCTGCTAAGACATCTGTGACCCAAGAGCACAGATTTACATTAAGGGCTAGGAGATTAAAGGGGATTTGAGGAAGAAGTTTTCACTCCAAGGGCAGTTGAAATCCAGAACACACAGGCAGGGGAGGTGGTGAAGACGGGCACTCCCACATTTAAGTACTTAGATGAGCACCCAAACTACAACAGCACAGAAGGCTACGGGCCAAGTGTTGCAAAAGAGCCAACATGGACACAGTAGACCAAAGGGCCCGTTTCCTGATCTGTGTAACTAATTGACAAAATAAGAACGTGATTACAATATAAAGCTGTAAGTCATTGACTTACCAATTGAAAAGCCAACAATCAGGTATCTGCACAATGTCCTTAAAGCACTTGGCAATTATTCAAGTACCTTTGATCTCTTATACTGTAGGAGAGGTCAAGCTGGCTGTCATGTTTTCTACACGATAACAACAACAACATTTCACAAGGTATTTCAATGGCTGCAAAGTGCTTTGGGACATTCTAAGATTGTGATAGGCACTACAGAATTGCCAGTCTTTCACTTTCAAATGTGGCCTTTACTAGCTTTGGAGTTCCAATGTGTTATCTTTTTATAATTTTAGTTTCATCTTTTGTTTTGGCTATTTAATTTTAAGAATGCCAGCTCTGCTGGAAAGGCAAACATTTACTGTCCATCCCCAGTTGCCTTGATAGGGTGTAATGTAATGGTACAACTGAATGATTGGCCATTTCAGACAGCATTTAAATGTCAACGACATGGAATAGGGATCTGGAATTGAGAGAGGACAAACTGGGTAAGAATGACAGATTTTGTCCCGAGAGATATTAATAAATCAGATAGATTTTAGAACAAATCAGCAACTTTTTGTGGTTATCAATAAAGACGAGTTGTTCTTTTTTCAAATGATGAACAGAATCTAAGTTCCACATATCCTGTGGTCAGATTTAAATTCAGGCCTCTGGACTGTTACTCCAGGCCCATGTATTACAAGTTACCACCACTATTTGGAGTTTTTCTGTCTCATTTGCATGTTGCTTTGTCTTCCTATCTCTCACTGTACAAGATTGTTGAATGCTTTTAATTAGAAAGTTGAGCTTTACTTTAGAAATTGTGAATATTAAATGAGACCCAAGTACTTGCAGCACCTGATTTCTCACAAACAGCTTAAAGCATTTCATATCAAATGAAGTATTAAGCAAGTTCTTACCACATACAAAATTTGTCTGCCCATGTCAAATCACCTCATTTCAATGAAGAGACTAATGACTAGTAAATGTGCGTAATGCAATGTTGGTTGAGTGAACAGGGTCGAGGTCATAGAATCAAGAGTAACACAGCACAGCACAGGCCTTTCAGCCCAACTTATCTATGCTGAACATGGTGCCCAAGTTGGTCCCACTTGCCCATGTTTGGCCCATATCCCTCCAAACCTTTCTTATCCTTATCCATGTCTTTTGAATCCTGCCCCAACCACTTTCTCTGGCACCTTAATCCATGTATGCACCACCCTCTCTGTGAAGAACTGGCCCCTCAGGTCGCTATTAAATCTTTCACCTCTCACCTTAAAACCTATGCCCTCTGGTTTTTAAGCTCTCCTTCCTTGGGAAAATGTCTGTGTGCATCAGCTACATCAATACTGCACTGGAGAATCAGCACACACCAAATGCCCAGGTCCTGGAATGTATCTTGAACCAAGAATCCTTCCGTTTAGAATGAGGAGCACTATCCACTATATCCAGCAGACACTCCCAACTCAGCCAATGTACCTCAGTAAGCAGAGTCTTATTGGCTCTAACACAGTACTTTCCATCAAGGGCCTGATTTTATTCACTTCCCCAAATTAATGCCATAGAATCAGAGTCATCAGCCCTGCAAAGCCCATGCTGGTTCTCTGAGAATGGCTTCAAGTGTCCCCAATCCACAGCAATCCTCCACTCCCCATTTCTCCTTTTCAAGTACTACTGAATCGACTACCACAACGTTCCAGGTACTTGTTCCAGACTACAACAACTCACTCAATTTCTCTCCTCTTCATTTCATCCTTGTTTCTTCAGTAAATTACATCTTCTCAGAAATCCAATGTTTACATTTATCCCAAAGACTAATTAACAAGGTCCATTAATTGGGACTTCAGTAAATCAGGGATACTATTCCATTACTTCACACTCATTCACTGGATCAGCAACCGGACTTTCTCAACCTACAGTTACTGCCGAATCAGCAAATGCCTTTCTGGATTCAGGCTGAGAAGCAATGAAAATGAAAGCAAGGCTCTGTAGTCTAACTGGAAATTTTGCCTTAGTTTTAATAATGTGGCAACTGAATGACTTGAAGCTATCATTTGACCCAAAAACAATAAATGCTTACAGACGGTCACTTGATCTCAGGTGCATTAAATGCACGGAAACTGTAGCCTCAGAGAAAAGAAAAGGTAATAGACAGAAAAATGAGTGTTACCTTTCAATTTCAGTTTATTCTGGAATTCCCTGTCAATCTCCTCTTTGTTAAATTGTGCATTTGCGCTCTCAAAGTCAAAGTCTTTCTCGAACTTCATTGGGCCATCTCGTCTGACGGCAAACCTACCCCTTCCTCGACTTCCACCACGACCTCGCCTGGCAGCCTGGCCCCCTGGACACAAGGGAAGGGAATGTCAGTACATCAAGGAGTCAGTTCAGAATAGGGGCAGTAAACTGTACCAGGATCTAAAACTGGAGAGTTGGCTTAGCCAGGCCAGAAGCAAAATGAATGCCAGAAATCAGTTGCAAACTCCAGTCTTCCCTGAAGCTGAGCCAGAAACCTGGGGTGAACTCTAACCTCCGCAAGCACTCAGTGGAGAGGTTGCTGGCAAAGGCTGCGGCTGGAGGGCTGGGTGAACAGTGTGGCTGCTTAGCACTGAGATGTGGGGCTCAGGGCTCACCCTGGCCAGCAAGGTGATTTGCAGACCATAGCTGGGAACTGGCAACAGTTGATAGACCATCTGGATCCTGCAGTCTCACTCATCACCTTCTGATAGATGGAATGGTAGCCGCTTCCCCCCCCCGCCCCCCACCCTCTACCCAGGCCAAAAATGTCTTCATGATAATGAGCTCAGTGGTCAACGGCACTTTTTAAAGGGGAAAAAAAAAGTCAGGTTTTTCACTGCTGACTAGTGGATGGCTATTCCTGCCCACAACAACATTAGATGAGCCTACAGTGACACCCAACGTTCATACATCATCACAAAAGTGATCAGGTCCCTGAGACCTTGCAGAGGATTCAAGGCTTCAGGAAGGGAATTTTAAATTAAAGTCAATTTTCTGAATGATTGCCGAACAAAAGAAAACGTAAAAAAGAGAAATTAAAAAGGCTTAACAAAATGGACTCTGATTTTTGAACCTGTTACATACAGATGTGAAGTACCCTACCTGATGGCCTCCTGTTTGGTTCCCGATTTTCATTCTTAAAGTGATCGTTCTCTGGCCGCAGACCTTTTTGTGATTCAAAAACTAATCAAGACAAAAATGCAGTAAATTATGGGGTTTGGCAACGACAACATTATATCCCCCAGTCTTGCTTGGTACCAACATTTCAGTTCTTAATTAAGTCGTACTTCAGAACATTTTGCACAAGATGGTTACATTAGAACTGGTGGGGGGGGGGGGGGGTGGTTGATGTAGGATTGGAAAACTAGTCTACTGAAAGACAACACTGGAAGCTGAATGTAGATAGGTATTAGATACATCAAGGTCCATTAAAATTTCAAAGCTACTGATGCCAGAGATAAATTATTTTGCTTTATTAAAAAGAGATACAAGTCTCTATCTTCAAATATTATTGTGAGAAACAATAGCAATTTCTATCCAAATAGTGAACAGCTACTAAAATTGCTCCATATTTATACTTCAAAGAACATTTTCAAAGCAACATTACATAGCTTGGTTTGAACTCAACAATCCAAAGATTATTTCCACATGATTCTCCGCTCTCGTATGTTACTGCATCAGTAGGCGGCAATATTGCACCACATATTCTTCATTCTCATTTGAAAGGCTCTCTTTTCTTTACAAAGATAAAGTAACCTTTCACCAGGTGTGAATGAAACTTTTCTTTGAATATTAGCAACTTTTATAGTTGTCTCCAAATGAGGCTACAATCCTTTGCAAATACCTTTTGATATTCCTTAAATACATCTTTGTCGAATCAGAAATGTGTCAATACATGTCCAAACCTTATGCCAAATTCACAACACATCCATAGGAATTCTACATTTTCTTCTCTGTTATAGACCTTTATACAAACAATCCCACACCACCCTTTACTTATGCCAAACTACCACATATTCCACCAGCTCCTCCTAACCACATCCTTCGAAGATACAACTTCTGAACTTGTGAAAACTAAGCTTGTTAATGGGGAGGGACGGTACAAGTATTATCAAAGTGGATGGGCAAGATTAGGACAAAACTGTGATTTGAACCTCCTGTTCTCTAGAACAAACCAGAGAAATTTTTTAAGAATGGTGCTACTTAATGCCCATAAACATCGTTTAACAGATGAAAGGGCATCAACTTGATTAAACTGAACAGTAACAGAACCAATTAACAACAACCCCATAATGCAAATATTCTTACACCACTGTTTCCATGGAGAACATCTCAGGTAGCAGCTTTCCTGGACGACACCATCAAGCAGGCAGGCAGCTTCAAGCTCAACAAATCTTCCTCTAATGACCGACAGGAAGACACACCAATTCATCAGAATGAGTTGTGCCGATTCTGACTCTTGTGTCCCCTGTCTTCTGCTGATTCAGCATGAATCATTGTTTTCAGGACAGTACAGTTGGTGAAGAGGGAGAGTGGGAGGGGGAAAAAGGACAAGAAAATACAGTCCTTCCTGCAATACAGAAAACATGCAGGAGCAGTCCAGACTGCAGACTGTCAAAGACCGATTCCAGATAACCACCTGCCACAAATCTAAAGCCAGAAACAAAAATCAACAATGTTCAAGTTTGACCACTACTGGTGGTAAGCAAATCCTCACTGGTGTATTAACAGGCTGCAAATCCCCACCACCTACACAGTAGGTAGAGCTGCAACACATCAGTGAGACAGTAGCACTTTGTATATCCCCAATGAGACAAACCAGCGAACTTACAACACAAGTGCAAAGTGGGACATCCATGTGGTTCACCTGCAGTCTTACCTTTCCTTGCATCGTGAGTATCCACTGGTTTCTGCTGAACTGATGGCAGAGGCCTAGCTAGCACAGGGCTCCTCCTACCTACAGGGGCTTGAGAAGTATGTGTCTGCACTGCCTGTTCCATTGTTGGACTTTTTCTTAAGGACTCCAGTTTTGGACTTGATCGGCCTGAAAAACAATCCACAAAACACTGGTATTGAATAAATCAAGATGCAGAATGAGATTGCACAGTGCAAACATTTTAAGTTGAATGGCAGAACAGCTAACCAGAGTTGGCATAAAAGGTTTCTGAAAGATAACTTCCTAAACGACATCAGTGTGGAGTTTCAGCCACCTTCATGGCTTCCCTGCCTGCCCACTTCATGGGCAGCCAGCTTCCCAAACTCAATAAATCTTTCTTTAATGACTGACAAGCTGACACATTGATTCATCAGAATGAGTTGTGCAGATTTTGAGTCAAGTACCTTATTCTCTGCTGATCTGGCGCTTACGATGAATGATTGTATTCAGGACAGCATAGCTAAGAGACAGTTGGTGAAGGGGGAGGGTGGGAAATGCAGATACCATTTTAAGGTATTATTTACTGTAGTTAGATGATATTGTATATTCACGTTCTTTAAGGTTGTGGGTTTAATCCCCTACAAGAGCCAACAATCTAGGCAGAAAGCCTTCTGCTTCTTACTGAAGGAATGTCAGAGGTGATACCTTCTGATGATAAAATGAGGTCCTACCTGCCTGATTCAAGTCAGGATATGAGCACCAATATTTTGGATAAGCTCAAATTAGAGGGCATAAGACAACTCACAGGCCAGGAAAGTACTGAAGCTTTCTGAAGCTGAAGGTAATAAACTCATGATCAATCAAGAGCAGAAACTGCCAGCGTTAAAAAGGAGTCTTAGCAATGGAGAGGCTTTGCAGTCAATTGAGGGCAGCATTTGCTGCAACCTCCGACAGTTGCCAGGAAGCAAAATGGAATCAGAGGGCAGGAAACAAAGTCTGTGTCCAGGACAGAACACTAAGACTTCTGCTTAGTTGTAGATATTTCTGCTCATTCAATACTGGACATCAGATTAGCAGCATGACATGTTGGTGGAGGGAACAAAGGTATGATGCTGATGGTTCAGTGAAGATGAAGGTGATGAGCGTAAGAAACAGAGGACAGCCTAGCAGTAACTTTTGTGGGATACGAGAGACAATTATCGCCAGCTGTGGCTCAGTTAGTAGCAGTCACACCCAAATCAGAAGTTCCTGGTTCAAGTCCCACTCCAGAGCTCAAGCAGAAAAACTTTGGCAGACACATCGATACAGCACTGAGGAAAGGTTCCAAGAAGTGTAGCCTTTTGGATGAAGGAGATAATCGAAGTCCCATCGACACTGTCAGATGCATGTAAAAGATCCTCTGATGCAGTTTCAAAAGAGCACAATGGGAGTTCTCTCACGTCTTGGTAAACAGTGATTTCTCAAACAATGGCATTAAAGATCAAGGCTCCCATTTTTAATCACAATTTCTGGTAAGCAAAAGAATAAGAGTTGAAGAAAATTAATTTGAAAATGAGATGAAAATAAAACAATACCACAATAGTCTGATATATCGTCTTGACTTTATGGAACCTCAAAGTCCAATTTGCTCATGTGCTATAATTTAACCTTGCCAAGAAAAATAATTGGAAAGCCTTGCTTCCTGGTAAGCTCAATGGTTCATGCAGTACCCAAAACCAGAAGCTCACAGAAATGAAAGTCCCTCAGTACCGCTTTTGTTAATTTCACTCAGAGTAGTGCAGTGGACCTTGGGCCTTGAGGCTAAGCAAGAGTGGAAAATAAGAGAAAGTCAAGCTTCCATTCCCAATTACAATTTGTTGATCCCTGGACCAGCCTCAGGAATGAAATGCAGAACTGTGCTGTCTGCCTTGTTACACATAGATTACAACCAATCGAACAAGACAATGGAAATTGCCCAGGAGACACAAAAAAAAATCGCAGCCACTGCAAGTCAGAATCTTTGAGAATTGTTCAGGTAGGAGATTAGATGAAACATACTGTTTACTGTAGAATCTAGAGAAGACAAAGCATTTCTAAATCATATTGCTCAATTCAAGCAATGCATAGGGAGATCATATCTGAATCAACTCTTAAATATAAAATTATGCTTTGGAAAGTATGCACTTGTTTTTTCAAAAAAAGACTAAAAATGTGAAAGACTTTACCCTGAAAGGCTAACTGCAATTTCAGTGAGCTCGTATCAGGTTTGACGGTTGAACCCAGTGAGCTGGTCTGTGTAAGTGATGCGAAGCTGGTTTTGTTGTTGTTGAAAGACGACGAGGGGCCTCCTGTTCGTGTTTTGGAACAAAAACAAGGAAAGAAAGTCAAAACTTTTTAAAACATTATGAATACTGCCCTATCTGTCACATCGAAATCCATCATCACCGACAACAAAGAACAAAATGTAACCCACCGTTTAGACCAACTTCTTTAACAAATGTAAAAATTTTCTTTGCCACAGATGTACGCTCAAGAACAATTAATCCCCCAACTATCAGAAATTAAAGAAAATAAACCATGCTCAGTTTTGATTCTATGAAATGTAATATTCCTGCACAATAAGTTCAGGTTACCAGTGCCACCATCATGGCCTGATTGATAGATCTGGAGTTTGTTATTATCACAAAACTGTTCTCTCCTGGACATTATCACTGCAAAATGAAACTCATCTACATTAAAAAATACATATAATGAACCTACTGCACAAGGGACAGCATTGAACTGGGTTGATATGCAGCATGTGGAAGATACTTTGATTTATAGAACTGAGATCCATTAAAGTTTCAATTTCTCTGAAAGCAACTCTTAAGACATGAAAAATATTCGGGAGGACCTTGAACAACAGGTGGAGACAAGACTACAGCACCATGTCTGGCTCAGCTGTACAGAGAGCAAGGAGAAAGTACAGAAAGCAAGGAGAAAGCACAGAGAGCAATAGCTATCAGGTTAGGATGTAGACAGGCGTGTCTGCAGAGGCATTTCTAGGAGAGTACTTTACCAACCTGATACCAGGGTTATTTAGCATATCACTGCGTGACTGGAGAAAGTTTAGGAGGGGAGGTTGTGGTTCATGTTGATGTCAACAATATTAAAACATAAAGGGATGAGGTCCTGCAGGCAGATTTTAAATGGTTAGGAAAAAGATTAAGCTGCTGAACCTCAAATGGTCACAATCACCAGATTACTCCCTGTGCACGTGCCTAAAAGGTGTACAGAAAAACTACAGCACAGAGCGAGGGCTTTGGATTCTTGGGGCAGGGGGACCATTGCTGAGGGAGGTGGAACTTGGATGGGGCAGATGGATCAGACCTCAGACCAGGGACTCATGTCCTCCTGGGGTGGCTCACAAATGCCACTGGGGAAATTTTTAAACTAATTTGGCAGAGGAATGGGCACAGTAAGCTGGCATTGAAAAGGTGCAAGGAAGATGATGAGAGGTAAATAATACCAGTGCAAGTTTTTAAAGATCTGGGCAGATTAATTCACAGTACAAGATAGGCTAGCTGTGAGTTTACATAAATATGAGAACTGTTTTATACAAGATTGGACTGCTGAAGAAATTGCAATATTGTGACAATAACAAAAACAAAGCTAAATAACAGATAAAATGGGTGCTAAATATCCCTGGATGTAGTGACTAGGGGAAATGAAGAAAGGATGGAGAGTGGCAGCTTGGACACAGCGTGGCAGAGTGGAAAATGTTGCGATGTGTGAGAGAGGGAGAGAGACCAAGAGCCCAAGAATGATCATCAACAGAAATTAACAAAAGACAATGAAGGAACAGGAATGCAGTTACTCTACTGGAACTTTTCCATTGGGAAGTAAATAATGGAAAGGATACTGAGCAGCAATCTGAATGGAAATTACAGATATACAAAAGCCAAAGATTAGTGATAATGAGGGACAAACTGCTGAAATCCAGAATGAGATGGTAGTAACAAAGGGCAAAGAAAGAGTGGGAAGAGTTTCTGAGTTAAATTCAAGGGAAATTTCCTGCTTGATGTATTTCTGGCCCAAAGAGGAAGACAATATTGTTGGACTTGTAAAAGTACAGGATGGGATAGAGTTTGTCAAATGTGTTCAGTAAAGTTTCCTTAATCAATATGTAGAGGTTCCAACGAGAGAGAGTGCGATACCAGATCTCCTCTTAGGGAATGAGACAGGGCAATCACAAAAGTGAATGTGGGGGAACACTTTGGACCTAGTGATCATAATTCCATTAGTTTCAAGATAGTTATGGAGAAGGATAAGACTGGTCCTAGGGTTGAGATTCTAAACTGGAAGAAGGCCAATTTTGAGGATCAGAAGGGATCCGGCAGGCGTGGATTGGGATAGGTTCCAGCAAAGAGATGCTTGGTAAGTGAAATATTGAGAGTACAGAATCTGTGTGTTCCTGTTAGAATAAAAGGCAAGGCTAACAGGTTTAGGGAACCTTGGTTATCGAGGGATACTGAGGCCCTGGTGAAGAAAACAGAGGCGCATATCAGATATCGGCAGTTAGGATCAAATGAGGCGCTGAGGAGTACAAGAAATGCAACAGAACACTTGAGAGAAATCAGGAGGGCAAAAAGAGGGCACGAGGTTGCTCTGGTAGACAAGATGAAAGCAAATACCAAGGGTTTCTATAGGTATATTAAGAGCAAAAGCATAGGAAGGGACAAAATTGATCCCTTTGAAAATCAGCGTGGTCATCTACGCATGGAGCTGAAAGAGATGGGGGAGGCCTTAAATGAACTTTCTGCATCTGTATCTACTCCAGAGACAGACACAGAGTTTATAGAACTGAAGAAAAAGAGTAGTGAGGTCATGGACCTTATCCGGATTACAGAAGAGGAGGTGCTTGCTGTCTTGAGGTGAATTGAAGTGGATAAATTCCCAGGGCCTGACAAGGTGTCCCCTTGGACCTTGTGGCAGGCTAGTGCAGAAATTGCAGGGGCTCTGGCAGAGATATTTAAACATCCTTAGCCACAGGTGAGGTGTTGGGAGGACTGGAGGATAGCTGATGTTGTTCTGTTGTTTTAAGAAAGGCTCTAAGAATAAGCCGGGGAATTATAGGCCCGTGAGACTAACATCAGTCACGGGTAAATTATTGGAAGGTATTATAAGGGACAGGCTGTGTAAGTATTTGGATAGACAAGGCCTGATTAGGGATAGTAAACATGGCTTTGTGCGTGGTAGGTAATGTCCAACCAATCTTGTAGTTTTTTTTTTGAGGAGGTTACCAGGAAGGTTGATCAAGGGAAGCTGGTGGACTTCAGCAAGGCCTTTGACAGTCCAGAAGGTTAAATCACTTGGCATTCAGGAAGTAATAGTCAATTGGATTAAATGTTGGCTTTGCAGGAGTAGCCAGAGAACAGTAGTAGATGGCTCTCTCTCTGATTGGAGGCCTGTAACTAGTGGTGTGCCGCAGGTATCAGTGCTGGGCCTGTTGTTGTTTATCATCTATTATTAATGATTTAAATGTGGTAAACTGCATCAGCAAATTTGCAGATGACACCAAAATTGGGGGCATAGTGGATAGCAAGCAAGGCTATCAAATCTTGCAAAGGTCATCTGGACCAACTGGGAAAATGGGCTGAAAAATGGCAGATGGAATTTAATGCAGACAAGTGTGAGGTGTTGCACTTTGGAAGGACAAACCAGGGTAAGATTTAGAGTGAATGGTAGGGCACTGAGGTGTGTGAGAGAACAAAGGGACCTGGGAATACAGATCCATAGTTCCTTGAAAGTGGCATCACAGGTAAATAGCGTCATATAGAGAGCTTTTGGAACATTGACCTTCATAAATCAGGGCATTGAGTACAAGAGTTGGGATGTTATGTTGAAGTGGTACAAGACATTGGTTGAGGCCAAATTTAGAATATTGTGTGTAGTTCTGGTCACCCACCTACAGGAAAGATATCAAGAAGCTTGAGAGAGTGCAGAGCAAAGTTACATGGATGTTGCCAGGACTTGAGGACCTGAGTTATAGGGAAAGGTTGAATAGTTTAGGACTTTATTCCCTGGAGTGCAGGAGAATCAGGGGAGATCTTACAGAGGTCTACAAAATTATGAGGGGTGTAGATACGGTGAATGCATGCAGGCTTTTTCCTCTCAGATTGGATGAAACTCGAACTCAAAGTCATGGGTTTAGGGTGAAAGATGAAATATTTAAGGGGAATCTGAGGGGGAACTACTTCGCTCAGAGGGTGCTGCGAGTGTGGAACAAGCTGCCAGTGGAAGTGGTGGATGCGGGTTCAATTGTAACATTTAAGAGAAGTTTGGATAGGGACATGGTTGGGAGAGGTTTGGAGAGATATGGTCCAGGTGCAGGTAGATGGGACTAGGCAGAAAACCAGGCCAGCATGGACTAGATGGGCCAAAGGGCCTGTTTCTGTGCTGTACTGCTCTATGACTCTATAAAATCCTAAATGGTTCACTCATGCCTTGGGAAGGAAATCTGCTGTCCTTACACGTCTGGCCTACATGTGACTCTAGATTTATCAGTGTGGCTTAATCTTAACTGCTCCTTAGTTTAGGGGCAATTAAAGATAGACAGTCCCATGAACAAGTACTAGATATGCTGGTAGCATGGGAGTACAAGAAAATATAACTTGGTAACTCACCAGGAAGAAAGCGAGGCATCCTAGGGTTTTGAGGGAAGCACAGGGAGAAATCATGAGGGCACTGACCATAATCATTCAATGATGCCAGAGGAATGGAGAGTGACAGATACTACTCCTTTGTGCAAAAATGAGAATAAGGATATGTTCAGCAACTAAGGCCAGTCAGCTTAACCTCAGTGGTGGGAAAGCTTTTAGAGGCATTGATCCAAGACATGATTAATAGTCACTGAGTGGAAAATGGACTAATTAAAACAAGCCAGCTTAAATTTGTTAAGGGCATATTGTGTGTAACCAATTTGATAGAAATTTTTTGATGAGGTAATGGACAGGGGTGATGAGGGTCATGCTTTGATGTGGTATACATGGATTTCCAGAAGGCCTTTAAGAAGGTGCCATACAGAAGACATCAAAGTTGAAGCACACGGTATAAATGGGACATTGAGAGACTGTATACAAAGTTGGTTCCATAAGAGGGCCATGGTGAATATTGTTTTCCAGCCTGGATGAAGGTGAGCAGTGAGGTCCTCCAGTCATTGATATTAGGCCTGTTGCTTTGTTTTAAATCTATACTTGAGGTTCCAGCCACAATTTCTAAATTTGTGGATGATACAAAAACCTGCCAGGATTGTTAGCTGCAAGGAGATTACTGATGGATTGCAGTAGGTTACAGACAGGCTAGTGGAATGGGCAGATGAAATTTCAATGCATGTTGGTAGGAAGAATAAAAAGTAGTAATATAAAAGATACCGGTGTAAAACGGTGCAGGGGCAGGTTCGTGTACACAAATCTAAAGTGGCAGGGCAGGTTGAGAAAGCAGTTACTATCACCTAAACAATCGTGGGCTTTATCAATACAGGCAGAGAATATAAAAGCAGGGAAGTTCAACCTTTGTTCAACACTGACCTCATCTTGAATACTGTACTCAGTTCTGGTTGTCACATAATGGGAAGGACGAGAGTGTTTGAGAGGGTCCAGAAAAGATTTACATGAGTGTTTCTCGGGATGAAGAAAACAGTTACAAGGATAGATTGGAGAAGTGCGGTTTATTTTCAGAGAACGCTGAGGTTAGATTCAACAGAGGTATATAAAATAATGATGGGTCTGGGCAGAGTGGGTAAGAGGGAGACTGTTCCTTTTGATGGCCATGGGCATAGAAAAGGGAAAGGAATTAAGAGCAACATGAAAAACATTATTTAAGCAGCAAATGATTGGGATTTGGAATGCACTGCTTGCAGATGTGGCGGAGGCAGGTTCCATTGTTACCTTCAAGAAGTAACTGGATAAATATCTGATGAAGAAAAATTTGCAAGGCCAGGAATTGAAATGGAGTTGCTCTGAGCGTCAACATAGGTGGGGTCGGCTGAATGGCTTATTTCTTTGCTGTTACTATTCTACGGATAATAAAAAAAACAGACACATAGAGGCAGGCACAGGGGAGACCGACACAGATACAGATAACCGTTACAATTTCTGCTGGTGAAAAGCTGAACATAAATCAGCTAATTTTACGTCCTCTTACAATTGCTAGCTTTCACTGAATCCTGGAAATCTGATACTCAAACATGTAAAATCTATAACAGAAATCCCCTGATTCTTAAACCATGTTGTAAAGCAATTGTCAACCAGCTGGTAAATCAGGTGCAAATTGCCAGAAACATAACACAGTGGGTGTAGTAGGTGATTTAATATATCACTGGGCAATTAGTGACTTAATATTTCAGAGGGTATACTGGGTGTCGGTGATTTAATGTTGCCTGGCGCATGCACTAAAGCAACAGCAGCTGGCAACATTAAATCACCAACAGGCCCTCATCCTCTTTCAAACCAAACAACTTTAGCAGTAGGTAGTCAGGCAGACAGGGAGGGACCATGCTCCTTTAGTTCAGTGGTTCCAGATAAGGTAATAAAGCAAAGGAAAGTGGACATGTATTAAAAATGGAACATGTTTGTGTTTCAATGAACCAGGAAGGTCACGAGAAGCACAATGATATTAAACATCAGGAATTCGCTGGGAATCAGCAGATAAACTGACAGCAGTAATTCATTGTAAATAAACTCACCATAGTCATTCTTCTGTCCAGGATATATTATTCTGAATACATAATCAGTTGCTACTTCTTCCACCATCTGCTCTTCTTGGTCCATAGATTTGGCTCTGCTGTTCCTTTTCCGCAGCTTTGGAAACACTTTACCCTGGAGTTTGGGAGGAGCAACAGATGGGTTACAAAATCAAATTAAAAAACAACCTGAATTATTAACCTTGTTACTCTCACGATTGATTAAAGATCTGTTCAGGTATAAAATCAAAACCCAATCCAACTATGGCCAATCTGAGCCTGATCTGATCCCAGCAGTAGGAGGTGTGAGATGATATTCTGTAAGGATCATTGATGGGACCACTGTTATTCACAATTTACATTAATAATTTGAGATCAAATACACTTTTTAGATTTGCAGATGATACTCGACTTGATGGGATGGAGATGGGCTGTCGACATCGAGGAAGACTGCAAGCATTAACAGTAATTAGTCAGCTTGTTAGTAATTGGTAAATGAAGTTCAACACAGATACATGTACGGTAGCTTTTTATAAATTAAGGACAGAGAAGTCACTTATTACTTGAAAGTTGAGAGTCTAGGTACTGTGGAGGATTGAAAGGATCTTGGAGAACAAATACATTGATTACTGAAAGTTGCACCCAGGGTTAGTGAGATCATTACAAAAACAAAACTAGTATCTGGATTTACTTCTAGAGGAAAAAGCTGAAAAGAATGGAAGTTTGGACGAGCCTGTACCAAACCTTGGTTGCACCACTCTTACAGTTCTGGTCACCAGATTATTGTTAGGAAATAGTGACACAAGAAGACTTACAAGAAAACTACTTTCATTTTAAAACCGATGATGCAGGTCCTTCTGTAAGATGGCAGAAGTTCAAAAATGGCTTGAGATATTGACCTACCTTTCCTCGCTGTGACCAAAGTGGTGGATCAAGCTGTCCTCGTGGTAGCAACCCATTTTCAAGGCAGGAGAGGAAGGCCAACAGGTGGCCACCCTGGGGAAAGTGGAGTGGAGGTCTCTGGATTCCGTCCTGACTCACCAACACCAATGTTCCACCACTGTCAGCTGGCGGAGGAACAACGACATTACCAATCATATCCACATCACGTATAAACCAACCACCCATGATATTAAACAGTAGACCAGACAGACTTCCAGGTCATCCAAAAAGTGCTTTACCATCACAGAACATAGAACAGTATAATGTCTGTGCCAACAGTTGTCTGTGCCAACCATGATGCCACATTGAACTAAATGTCTTCTGCCTGTACATGGTCTATATCCCTCCATTCCCCGTACATTCATTTGTGTGTCTAAATGCCCCTTAAACATCACTATC
>JARFYF010000017.1:2123837-2135996 GCA_030265395.1 Rhina ancylostomus | reverse complement strand
AGTCAGGCAGAAATAGAAAACTTACAAAATGAATTTCAAATTACTCTGGCTTCTGGGTCCGTGGTCCAGTCATGTTACTACTGTACCCCACCATTGTTATTTTGCTATTCTCCAATCTTGTCCTTGCAGAAAGTCGTGACCACTGAAGATGCTCTCCTCCTTAACAAAGAAGCTCTGATACTAATTGTGTGCCGTTGTTTCACTGCTTTCATGGAATGAACATGGGGATCTTGCTGACCAAATTAGAAGCAGCAAGGGAAACGAGCATCAGGAGCTAACCTATGAAATATCCTTTGATGTTTTCTTGTGACTGTTGTGTATCTGATGCTCTGTGCCTGTGACGCTGTTGCAAGTAAGTTTTTCATTGCACCTGTGCATACATGTTCTTGTGCATATGACAATAAACTTGACTTCTGAACTTTGAAACTTAACAGTATGAGAGTGTATGATGTGCAGTAGTGCTGGAGTTTAGTTTCCTGAAGTTGGCAACCTGTTGATGTTGAGAGGTGGTCACATAGCCACCTGCTGAGGAGGGTTTTCACCATTGTGCAGCAGCTGTGAGTTTCTGTGTGAGGGCACGTGAAACAATGACATTAGGTCTGTGAAAATGTGCTCTGGTGATGGATGACAATGCAGTCGCACAAAGCAGCACAGACTTCATTCTGAGGATGCTGCCTTGTTCACATTACTTTATTTGGTCTCCATAGTATTCCATTTGGAATCTGCATTCTTGAAGGAAAGGGAGGGGGAGAAAAACAATCCAAGTTCCTGCTGCTGACCGATAGAAACACCTGCTGCAAATGCATCATGTGGATGTCACGTAAAGATGACTTTGTGTTGGTGTCATTCACACCCCATCCACCCTACACACTCTCACAGTTACACTTCCACTCCAGGTCCGGATGCTGAGATGCCAATACATCTATGCTCTGTAATTCAAAGTTGAGATTACTGTCAGATGCACAAGCATGTGTGCACAGTTGCAATGGAAAACTTACTTGCAGCAGCATCACAGGTACATAGCATCATATAAGCAGCATTCATGAAAAACATATTTTAAAAATAAAACACAATTAGAACCAAAAAAAACAAGTCCATTTTAGTGCAAAGTGATCAAAGTGGTCATAGTATTGCTACACTGTAGTGATTAGAGTTGTGCTGGTTGTTTCAAGAACCAAATGGATGAAAGGAAATAGTTGTTCTTGAACCTGGTGGTGTGGGACTTCAGGCTTCTGTACGTCCTGCCCGCTGGTAGCTCCATTTGGAGACTAGTATTGGAGCAGAGTGACGAGTGCCTGGACTGTCCATGGGTCTTGTCCAGAATGTACTTGGGTGCAAGCCACTATTTACAGTCAGCATATTCAGCCCATTGATGTGGAAATGTGGAGAATTCAACTTGGCCTGGGTTTTTACATTTTGGTGTAACATCTTTGTTTGTTAGTAAACTTTACTTTGAACCTGGTGTGCGTTTCTTCTCGAATGGTTGCTCAGTGATCTTCAAAAATTTTCGACCTATTGTGCATCCCTGGTGTCCTCTCCCTGCTGCTGGTGTCCTTGCCTTCACAGTTTTGACTCAAAGCCCTGAAATTCTCTCCCTTTTCTTAATGACTCAGATCAGAGGTTTAGCAGGGGCATGTCCACCCCTCTGCCCTACCTTTGGGACATTCTCCTACTTTGATAAAGCTCAATTATCTCCCATCATTTTCTTTGTTTTGTCTGATAATTGTGTAAAGTGCCTTGGCACATTTACCAGTTTTAAAGGCACTATAAGCATATTCACTTGTGGTAGTGTCAGTGAGAACATGGAGCAGGTTGTTTACTCACAAGGGGTGTCAGAGCTGAGTTTGGTCTGCCCTCTACTTCATTCACATGCACACCACCTGTGGCTCAGCCATTAACTCAACTTAGCAGTTTTCTGGGGGGTGTAGGTGGTGTCTTCAGTGATCGTTTAAATACAGTATAACTGAAGTGTTACCTAAATTGTGCATGGACTTCAAAATAAAATTGTGAATGAGTTGTGGATAAGACATATAAAATTTTTTAAGAAAAGCATCATTTACCTTAGGGTTAATTTGCAATCATCAGGTGAGAGGGAATCCAAAAGTGCCTAGGAGCAAGAGTACTGGTGGTCAGTGGGTCAGACAAACTGGCACACCGTGGTCAGTGCCTGATGCTGTGGGATCTGCAGTTAAAGTTGGGCGTTGTATATGAAGATTATTCACTGAATTTATTGTCAGCATGCGGTGAAATGGATAATTACCAGCATTTTGCATATTATTATTTCCTTCCTTTGTGTAATTGTTGTTGAATTTCACTGGGTTCTGGAGATATGGAACAATGAATTGTGGAAAGTTGTTGCATTTCTCAAACTTGAGACAACAACACAGTGACCAGTGCTTTTGAAGTGTAGTTATTGTGGTACAGCAAGCTGCTAAATAGAAAACAAAGATCAATGAGAGGTTAGTTAGCTTTATTTCTGTCTGTAATGTTTGAGAGAAAATCATTGGTCTCTATTCAAGGAACATTTTGCAATTCAAATAGAGTTGGAGGATCATTTTTATCTGTCCAATAAGACAGTTTAAGGTCTGTATCTCCACCCCTGTACCTTTGGTACTGCCCAGAAGAGTTAGCTTGGATTATACACCTGTTGTCATTGAATTGGAGCTGGAGTCCATAACCTTTTGCTTCAGAGGTGAAAATTCAATGAAAGGCGAAATCTCTCATCTGTTTGCATAGATCTGCATAAGATGCTGCACTATGAACAATTTATCATTTCTTGATTTGTGTTGACTGACGTTCTTCCTTGTTGCTCCATGAACACGAGGATAAGAGGGTATTCTCTTCCCAGACCTTGGTCAGTGCTCTTCATTAGACGGTGCACAGAAATAATGCAAAGCTGAGCTGAAGATTGATTTTGCTGCTGTGCAGGAAGTGGCTTGCCCCTTCTCGTTCATCCTCCAGATAACTTTGCTGAAATCAGAAGCTGTGACATGTTCCTATAAGGATAAAAAGCCATGGGTAACAAGTATATGGCACCCTGGATGTTGAGGGATAATGAGGTTTGGATAAAGAGCAAAAAAAGGAAGCACTTGACTACTAGAGGAAAGATGTCATTAAGCTGGAAAGAGTGTAGAGGAGATTTACAAGGATATTGCCGGGACTCAAGGGACTGAGTTATGGAAGGAGGTTGAGCAGGTTGGGACTGTTTTCATTGGAGTGTAGAGGAATGAGAGGTGGTCTTGTAGAGGTGTATAAAATTATGAGGGGCATACAGTGAATGCGCGCAGTCTTTTTCCCAGGGTTAGGGAACTAGAAGGCATAGGTTTCAGGTGAAAGGGGAGAGAGTTAAAAGGAACCTGAGGGACAACTTTTAAAGCTGAGGGTTATCAGTAGATGGAACGAGCTGCCAGAGGAAGTGGCTGAGCCAGGTACATCAATAACATCTAAAAAGTACTTGGACAAGTATATGGATAGGAAAGGTTTAGAGGGATATGGGCCAAACGTGGGCAAATGGCATTAGCTTAGATGGGAAGTTTGGTTGGCATGGACCTGTTAGGTCAAAGGGGCTGTTTTCGTGCTCTGACTCTAACTATCATAAGATCATCCCATCTGCAAAGCAGCCCACCCCAGCTCCCCTACTTATGGGAGTCAAACACTTTGATAGACAAGCATAGTTAAGCTGGGTTATTTTATTCAGTGCACTTCAGTGCATTATTGTGAGTTACTCTGCATTAATGGGGTCAATATTGCTCTTCACATCACTCTGGTTAGTCATTGTTGCTCGGTGGCAGGTGGAAGTGGGGTTGGGAAGCATTAACATAAGTATTGAGGGTTCAGGTGAGTCATCAATGGACAGATGGGAGGTGGGCACAGAGGTTGCTGAGGGGAGTCATGAGCAGAGCATGAAGAAATGGACAAGGAGACCCATTATTAATTGTGATCTCTGATGAGAAGCCATGTTTCTTTTGGGAGTTGCTGGAATGGCTTTGGGTATTGAAATGGGTTTTAGCAAATTTTTTAAAATTTTTACATTTTATTTACAGCATGGTAACAGGCCCTTCCAGCCCAACGAGTCCACGCGCCCATTTTAAACCCCAAATTAACCTACCCGTATGTCTTTGGAATCTGGGAGGAAACCAGAGCACCCGGAGGAAACCCGCGCAGACACGGGGAGAACATACAAACTCCTTACAGGCAGCAGCGGGAATTGAACCTGGGTCATTGGTGCTGTAATAGCGTCGTGCTAACCACTACGCTACCATGCCACCCAAAGGCCTGAGTTTTCATAGATCGGACCTTTGTTAACTGATCTCAGTGCAAGAGGCAAAAATGCTGCTATAATTTGGCATGAAATTCTGTTCTCCCGTTCTTCCCCACCACCACCCCTTACAACCTGTGCAGAAGCAGTAAGTTCTGGGCTAGCAAGGGAATAAGCCTGCCTTTAGTGAATTGTCATGTTACGATCTCATTCTCATGTCTGGTCCTTGTAAATATAATGAGGACTTGGAGGCATACAGTGGGGTGGGGTGGAGATTGACAGTGAGTAGGCTGAAGTCACAGTGACCTTGTAACAGAAAGCTTTACTGCTTTGTGTGTGCTTCTGCTCTGGAAAATGGTGGCTCTGCTTCTCATTAAGACTTCAGATTTCAAATGAATTTGTCGAGCTGGAAGAGCGAAGATTCTTTTCTCTTCTCCCTTCCTGTCACTGAGTTTTTCATTTTTTTTAAAGAAACAAAACTTTTTTTTCACTCCCATATAATTTAATTTTCACTTCTTTTGCTGCATATTGTAGAGGGTATATTCTTAAAGGCGATGCTTGCTCTGAATAAGAGGTTATGTTTCAATTATGAGCCAGAAACAAATGCTTCTCTCTATGTATACACATATATATCTTTGTTGACTATGACAGCCGCTAGAGAAACTGGAGGATATGAGAGTCTTTATTCATCACAACAAGCAGGCATTCTCTCGGAGACCCTCCCGGTAGAGTCTCCCAAGCTCCAAGTATATCAAGATTTTATACTCTTCAGGACAATGGTAACAGAAGGTGATTCGATACAATTTCAATAACTACACTGTTTACTTCCATATTCTGAGTCTGACAATACTTTTTATGAGGTACATCACTGCAATGGGGGAGACAATGTTCACACAGCTTTGCTGGGACAAAGTAATTCACACCAATGGTCTAAAAGCTTTTAAGGACAGATCCCAAACACCTAGTGGTAATGCTGTGAGGGCTGACTCTCTGAGTACACAAATATCCCAACTATTGATCGATGAAATCTGCCTGTGACCATGCTTGATGTGCTCAGGGACAACAGCAGTCTGGTCTGCAAGCTTCCTTGGGCTCAGACACAATGGTGCAAAATAACATAGCCACAGTTGCCTGGTTTGATGTAGTCAAATTAACATACCTCCATTGTCTTATGTTTGGCTGATGCAGGCAAGTACGCCTCATGGTCACTTCACTTTGCAAAGCATCTCTTGAGCAGCCAACCCCTGCTGTGGGCCAGCAGCCTGTGGATTGTCCTTTAACTTCAAACTGATTACTGCTTGCAATTTACGTCTTGTTTGAATTATGTTCACATAATTCAATAACTCAATCCCTAACAATTTTAACTATCCATTTATTTGGCATCATGCATCTGTGGATGCCTCTAATCGTCTTCCTATCAGTACAACTTGAGATCACCTCATTCTTAAAAGTTTCTTGTATAAGGCAATCTTGTCAACAGTCCTCAGGTCACAAGTCATTCTTCCCATTGCCTCCAGAAGAGTTGAATCTCCTCATCTGCAACTCCCTAGTCCACTGAAATTATAAATCAGCGGGTGGGATTTGGGTCAAAAACAGAAAATGCTGGAGATGCTCAGCAAGTCGGGCAGCATCTATGGAAAGAGAAACAGTCAACGTTTTAGGTCCATGAGGGTGGAAATATCAACTGTTTCTCTTTCCACAGATGCCACCTGACTTGCTGAGTATCTCCAGCATTTTCTGTTGTTGTTTCAGATTTCAGGAGCCTGCAGTTTTTGAACTGTATCTGGGTGTTTTGCTGTGTTAATACGGAGCTGCTGCTCAGTCAGTTAGAGTTGCTGTTTGGTTGGCAGCAGGACCCCTTGATCTTTATTTTGACACGGGACATTTTGATAAGGGTGCCAGGAATTCTTTGCAGGATCTTTAGTTTTTGCCTGAACTTGGTTTAACATCTGGTGAGTTGGGCTGTCAGGGAGAATTGAAGCATTTAAGTCCTTGAATGTAGACTTGCAAATGATCATGCAAATAACTGAATCAAGCTGACATCGTGGGCTTGAATGAATGAATGTCCATCCAGGTTTTATTTTGGGAAACAGTAACTGATTATTTCCCAGTATTTTGGCTTGGATATGTTGGTGAGGGCATGTGTAAATAACATGTGAATATCACAGACCCTTGAAAAATTAATGACCCTCCTTATTACATTGTATAGCTTTCTAATATATCGCAACACTGGCATGAAGGTAGGATAATATATTAAGATATTTATTAGTCACATGTACATCGAAACACACAGTGAAATGCACCTTTTTGTGTTACTGAGAATATGTTGGGGGCAGCCCGCAAGTGTCACCACGGTTCTGGTGCCAGCATAGCATGCCCACAACTCCTAACCTGTACATCTTTTTTGGAATGTGGGAGGAAACCGGAGCACCCGGAGGAAACCCACGCAGACATGTGGGGAGAATGTATAAATTCCTGACAGACAGTGGCGGGAATTGAACCCAGGTCACTGGTTCTGTAATAGCATTAGGCTAACCGCTACACAATACAGCGCATGGTGAATTATACAGAGCTTTCAGGTAACAATCAGACATTTCTTCAAACACCACTCCAATCTGCCTCAGCGACCAGAAGTAGTTGCACTGCTCAGACTTTCATGTGCTCCCAATGTTTTTCTTGTAACTGGGTGTAAGAAGTACATGGCTTTGCAAATATTTGAAATTTAAGAGCTGACAACACCTGTTAAGCTGAAAGCTTGTGGCTTATTCATTTTGATCTCCAGAAACCTTGTATTTTTTGTGCTATTATTTTTTATTTTGTTGAGCTGCACATTACATCACGTTTTTATTAACATGTTTGTATCCAAGAAGCAGTCTGAGTTACATTTGAATATAATGTTAAATTTAATTGAAGATCACTAAAGGAATGAAGAGATTAAAATCTGGATTTTGCTTTCAAGCCACGAGTGTCGTGAATGTTTTATTCGTTTAACGTTGCTCTAAAGTGCCGCACAGAAGCTGGCGGTGAGTGGTTTGCTTGAAATGAGCTGTTGCGGTTTGTGTGCTACGGGAACTTCCTCACTGATGATGGATGTGAATGCAGATTCATTAGTTCCTCCCACACACTTGGCTCACACAAGGGGAAGGGCAGGTGGGTGAATCAGTGTATAATTGGGATTAAAGCCCATGGGCACCTCCAGGACAGGAGAGGTGTCGACGTGCTTTTCTCAATCTTCACAAAGAAAGGTTCCTTTTATTTGAGGGAGAGGAGATTGGGGCATTTTCCCACCACTCTAATCTCTGTCGCCATTCTCTCTCCCTCTGCAGGTATGATCCTGGTCCAGGCAGAGAGTGGGCAGCTCATCATGGTTCCTCAGCAGGCACTGCTTCAGGCTCAAGCTCCACAACCAGGAAGCATCTCTCCTCGGCCTTCTGCTCCCACCAGTGCTGCCACAATCCGTCCAGTATCAAATCAGGTATGAGGTGACAATAAAGAATTCTGTTGTTCGGGGTGCTGCCAAGTGGCAGAGAGAATGAGTGGTGCCTGCGGATGTTAAATTGGTAAGAGTTTTTATGCCATTCCATGGTTCCTTGTTTTGTGCCTTTGTTCTTAAGCAAAGATCCATAAGAAACTGCTGTTAAAATACTAAAGGAGCTTGATGTGAAGCAAGGAAGATGGCTGCAGGGAAATGGCATGCACAGTTATAGTTGCTGGATATCTGATCTTGGGCTGTCCATGTGAGGGGTTGTTGTGCTTGATTCCTAATTCTCATGCTGACTGCTTTCTCCTCCCCATTCTCCCCCCCCCCCCACTGGGGTAAAAAGAGAAGTGAGACATTAGCTGAGATCGGTGATTGTAGTGAACAACAAGCGTGGTGACTAGGTGGGAAACAAACATAACAATGTGAACGGAGGAAAATTTCAGCTGGTAAAACTTGGGCAGGGTTTAAATCCATGCATAGTTACCTGGTGTTAGAGGAACAATTTCCTGAATACTCTGTGTGAACTATAGCTCCACTAATCTCACACTGGATTAGTATGTGAATTAAAAACAGGTCTGGTGTCTGGATATAGGATTAGCTTGTAAATACAAGTTTGCAAAGAGCTGCTCAGGATGCAAGTTTCTTACCAACCATTAAAAGGAGTGCCTGAGTAAAACTGGTTTTCGAAAATCTTAAAGTAATTCTGAGAAATGTTAAGTATAGATGTTATGTGCATTGCCATTAACTCTGCTGTCTGATGCCTATGAAATGAAACTACATCTTGGAGACTGAGAATGCATTTTAGTCCTTAAACCAAGGTTCAATCTTCTCTTCTGGGTGGACGTAGAAGGTCCTATTGCAACATTTTGAAGAACACTCATAAAAGGCAGGTTATCCCCAGATTTGAGGCTAATGTCTCTCTTTTGGCCAATGTATCTGGGAAGAAACCAGATTCTCAGCTCAAGCTCGGTATGGTGTATGGGATACAGTGTGGGACCAAAAATCAGCACGTTTCCTCTGACAGCAGTGACTTCAACAGCGCTTGCTGACTGTGGAGCATTTTGGGATGTGAACAGAGAACAGCATGTTCATAAGGTTCTGTTACCTAACAATCCTCCCTGCCCTTTCACGTGGCGCTCTCCCGCACTTCCCCAGTCTTATCCACGTTCTCTTCTATCAGATGCTGTGTTGGTCGCATTGTTCAGGGTAAACATTATCCACATTTTTGTAAGTCGATTCCTTTTGAAGCCAAGCTTCGTGATAGCTCAGTGGATTGTGAGGTCTGTTGGAATGCTGAGCTATCAAGATGTGGGATGTCCCCAGGCACAGTTTCAGGTCAAGTCCAGTGTATTGTCATGTGCATAAGTAGGGTGAGGTGAGGTTGGATTTGGGTTGTGCAGGTCAGTTCAAGAACCTGATGGTTATAAGAAGGTAGCTGTACCTGAACCTGGTGGTGAGGGACTTGAGGCTTCTGTACCTCCTGCCCGATGGGAGCAGCAAGAAGATGGCACGGCCCAGATGGTGGGGTTCCTTGATGAAGCCTTCTGTAGGTGTTGTCAAGGGTGGGGAGGACTGTGCCTCTGGACCAGGCTGTGTCCACTGCTCTCTGCAGCCTCCTGCACTCCTGTGTGTTGGAATTGCTGTACTAGGCTGTGCTGCAACCAGTCAGGATACCTTCAACAGTGCTCTGTTGAAGTTTGTTGGAGTATTTGGTGACGTGCCAAATCTCCTTAAGCTTCCAAGAAAACTGTTGCTATTGGATAACTGGTCTCAGCTGAAGTGGTGAGACGATGCTGCATCAAGTTGTAGCACACCCTGGGGAGATGAGGTAAGTCAGCCATGTTTCCTGCTCCCCCAGTGAGCCTGGAGAGGATGCAGGTTCAGATGTGGGATTGCTGCACAGAATACTTGCCCAACACTGGCAGGCTGGACCTACACTCTGAACACTGGGAGCTTGAGGTTTCCCTGTCTGAAGCTCTGTACTCTGCTGCCCTCATGAGTACAAGTCCCATCTCCTGCCCTGTTGAGCAGCAACCTCTGCCAATGCCTGATTAGAACCACTGGCCCAGCAATCCTTCACCACAGAGGTTTGTGTCAGGTACCCTCGGCACCGAACCCTCTACCCATGGACTCTCAGAGCAGAAAAGCATGAAAAAGAACGGCACTGTGTAACTTTGTTTTAAAATGGTGAAATAGATGGAGATGTCATTCGTGCATTCATTTTATAAATTAGTTATGGGCTGCCACCCTGATCTGACCTGAGACTAAGGACTTTTTTCTAAACCCAACGGGGATCTGGTCAGGGCCCCTCAGGCTTGGGTTGCAAATGTAGGCTATTGGGGGGGGGGGGGGTGGAGTAGCCTGACAAAAGGTGATTGTTTTTTCCCATTCTTTGCAATCCCCTTCTTCAAATCCTTCCTCACTCCCTCTGAATCCCATGCCCAAACAAGAAGAGAGAAAAGCAACCATTTGGTCATCCCGAGACAGATCATTAATTAACCCGTGACAGGGCAGAGGCTTGGAAACAGAACAGAGAATGATCTACCAGGTGAAATGTTTGGAGGGATGAGAGTGGGAAGCAAGAGAAGACCAGGGAGGGAACTCCAGGGAGAGTTGAAAGGAACATGTTGCTGTCCTGATAGGTGAGGGACTGACCTGTTTCATTCTTCCAAGGATCCCTCTCACATTCACTAAAATAGTGAAGAGATATCTGTAAAACACTGCAATGCTTTACCTCCAACAGATGCATCAGTTGGGCCTAACAGAAATGTCATTAATCTGGTTGGATAACTTGTAATTGCTTGCAGACTATACCTCATGATAGCACAAGCCCCCCTAACTGTTCCTCTTGAGCCATCATAATCTTTCCTGGAATATCATCCACTAACAGTCAGTGGGCAAAGCAGAGGTCAGAATTCTTGCTCCAGGTCACTTCCTCCTGCTGGCTGTGAGCTGCACCAGGTGAGAGGGTGAGGTGCAGATACAATGAGCTTCTCACACAGAGCAGTGACTTGTCTTACTGGCATGGTTCACAGTCTGGGGATGTTTATTCTGTTGGTGTGGCACAGGGCCTTGGATGCTGGAGCCTCAGGCAGGAACTGATTTGAGGAAATTGTGACTATGTGCAGGGAACATCTGACTCCTAGACTCTTAACCTCTTATTCTGTCTCATTGTGACCTTGCACCTTGCTGTCTACCTGCACCGCACGTTCTCTGTAGCTGTTACACTTGTTTTTTCTGCCTTCTGTTATTGTTTTACCTTCTACTACCTTAATGCACTGTGTAGTGAATTAATCTGTATGAACGTAATGCAAGACATGTTTTTCACTGTACCATGGTGCAAGTGACAATAATAAACCAATTTACCAACTGTCCAAATTGAAGGATTTCTGGGATGTGAAGCACTGGAGGGACATTCCTGGGGTCGGGCAGTCTTCACAGTTGCTGGGACCTGGAGCAACGTAACAGAACGCACTCAGAGTTGAATTGGAACTGCAGGAAATCAGGCAGTATTTTGGAATTGACCAGTGGGCATTAAAGCTTGATCCTACTGTCATTTAGAGTTCAATGGATGAAAATAAAATGGTTAAGAAATTTTTTCTTAATGACATAAATATTCATACTTTCATTCCATCTGTCCTCCTGTCTGTGTGGTAAAATTATGTTTGTGGCTTTATTTTTCAACTTTGAGATGAGGTCAGCATTGCAGTCCCCATGTGCTGATTCTTGTTCATCTGGAAGGGTTCAGCAAATCAAATCTTGTTACGAAGGACTGTACTATTCTCACTGTGTGCTGTACCCTGTGAGCTTCATGTGAGCAGGGGGTTTCATTGCACCCTGGTGTATGTGACAATGAATTAATCTGAATAGCTCAGTGAATGGTCTTCTGCCTGGAGCAGTTTAGACACTCCCACAATAAAGGGAGCCAGCTCTGATCCCAGGTCTGTCTGTCTGATCAATTGGGGCAACAGTATGATTTGACTAATTGCCCTTGGCCTTGGGGAGTGGACAAAATCAGGAAGTGTTTCTTCTGATTCGTGGGCAGCTGGACAGAGAAGGTACTGTGAAGATTCACCAGATGGGTTGGTGGATTTTCTGTATGAGAGAGGTTGAGTACGCTGAGACTTGCTCTGTGGAGTTTAGAAGAATGAGGCGATCTCATCAAAACTCAACAAAAAATGTTTAAAGAACTTGACAGGCTGGATGCAGGGAGGATCTGCCTTCGGCTGGGGAGTCTAGAACCGTGGGCATGGTTTGACATTAAGGGAGAGAGTCAAAAGAGTACTGCGACACAAACAGACCCTTCAGCCCATCTAGTCCATGCTGACCTGATCTTCTGCCTAGTCCCATGTCTCTGCACCCGGACCATATCTCTCCCAGCCCCTCCCATTCATGTATTGATCCAAACTACTCCTAAATG
>JARFYF010000017.1:2105579-2117744 GCA_030265395.1 Rhina ancylostomus | reverse complement strand
GTTTGTCTTTTGGTGCTGTTGGCATGATAGTGATGCATGGTGTCATAAACATCAGCTCCCACTCTTCATCACCCCTGCCCTCTCCACCACATACCCCACCCCCACAGCAGGTTCTGAGTGGATTTTCTTTAGGTAATGCCACCAGCCAGATCATTCAACATATTTAAGGTGGAGATGGATAAATAATTGAAAAATCATGGAATTCAGGGTAATGGGGAACTGGCACAGTAGGAGTTGAGGCCTGTGTAGATCAGCCATGATCTTGGTGCGTGGTGAGGCAGGCTTGAGGGGCTGAGTGGCCTACTCCTGCTCCTATGTTCTTGTGCAAGGACATTGCAGCCTATCCATCACTCTGTTGCAAGGACAATATAGCCAATTGGCCCAGCTCCTCAACATTTGGTGTATCGAGACTTGATGTTGCAGTGAAGTGCGACGTTTATTTTGAGCTGGTGTTGTTTATCAAAGGCTTTTCATTCCTTGTCTCTATCTACCCTGACCCTTTTTATTCTTCCCTTGGAGTTCGGCATGGAATCCTGCCTACCTTGCAATTTGAACTGAGCTGATGAAAGACATTGATGCAGAATTTTGAGAAGCTTCCAGAGGGGATCAGCTTTGTTTTGTTGTTGGTTGTTGTTTCTGCAAAGCTGATTGACGTTTGGTTAAGGATCTCTCCCTCTCTCTCTCTCTCTCTCTCTCTCTCGTTCTCTCTCTCTCTCTCTCTCTCGTTCTCTCCCTCTCGTTCTCTCGTTGCCTTTTCTATTTGTAACCAGTGCCTAAGGTGAAAAATCTGCCTCCAGACTGGTGGATTGTTCTGGAGATGGTTACCGGAGCAACCTTCCCCAGACCTGCTTTCTTTGCTTCTGGTGACTGCACAATCTCATTACCCAGTCGGGATCAACCCATTCACATCACCTTAATACAATTTGTCTGCACATGATAAAGAAAAAATTAAATTTTGAGCTTAAACTTTGACAGGGAAAAGTTGCACGTCTTCGTGTACATCGCATTGTAAGCAGCGGGCTGCATTTGTGTGTTGCACTTGTGGTATGGCATTCAACTGGGAGAGGGCATTTGTTAACATGTGAAAGGTGTGTATGTCCCAAAACAGCAAGATGCAAAAGATGTGTATGTGTTATTATGTAGTTATAACAAAGAACTACAGTTCCCAGTAGGCAATGCAAGAAGTCACATGGGGGCACAGGAAGTTGCTGTAAAAAGAGAGGGAAAGCAAAGTTGTTGGTTAATAAAAATGTTCAGATGTTAAACCCACACGAAGTCTGTGTCTTGATAAAGAACAAACATAACAGTGTATATTGCACCTTAATTTGTAATGGTTAGCAATAAGGGGTTAGGAAGAGCTTGATTGTGTTCTGTTATTGGGTGGGGATGGAATGAATAGGCATTCTCTGTGGCAGAGGTTTTGAACTTCAGAACAGGAAAGCACGGATAGCGTACGGGGGAACTTGAATCCTGCGTAGGGGGAGAATACAAGGTTCGGAATCATGTATGATAAGGTGGCTGATGCCTGTGTGAACAATAGAACCAACAGGTTCGTTCTTCCAAACTGTGGAGCTGAGGTTTTTTTGCTGGACACTTTAGGTTAACTGAGAAAGTTTGAAGGTAGCTGCTAAACCACTT
Organism: Rhina ancylostomus; assembly: GCA_030265395.1. Classification (NCBI taxonomy): domain Eukaryota; kingdom Metazoa; phylum Chordata; class Chondrichthyes; order Rhinopristiformes; family Rhinidae; genus Rhina; species Rhina ancylostomus. The sequence goes on along the minus strand of JARFYF010000017.1, from coordinate 2,116,106 downwards.
GAGATACCAGTACAAGTGAAATATGATTGAAACTATTCACATTCCCTTGGTTTCTTTGTTCTTAATTCTCACGTGGAAAGCCTGATTTAGTTTATACATTTGAACTGCAATGTGGTATTGGTCAAAGTTGGTGGTAATTGGTTTCACTGTGTCGGTCTGTAAGTCTGTCAGAGGTTAAGATGTGGTGTTGTAGCATCACGTGGCACTAAATTCAACTTGGTTTCTTCACTCAATCAAACAGTGTTTTGGTGTTGAAATGAGATTGTTTTGTGACACCGCGCAGTGATTCAGAGTGAGAGTGACGATGTGCACACACCCACTATCTTGCCCGGTGATTTCTACCAGTCACAACAGGGGCTTCTGTGTCAGCTCATGCCTGGCAAAATTCAGTTGCACTGAGATGAGATTTTTTTTGGTAACTTCTCTCTGAAGCTTTGAAATGTGCCAGAGGGCCGGACAGGGAAGAGTTTAATTCTGGTGTCCTGACTGGCTGAGGAAAGTTAGACTTTAGACCCTCAACTGTTACAAATAGATAGTTCTAACTTGGTCAGCTGTTCAAAGCTTGTACATTTTTCAGATGAAAAGTCATTCAACTGTTTGGAGCAAGCATGTATGAATAGGTTGCTCAGAGAGGAGAGTGAATTCAAGCAGGAGCAAGATAACGTGTCGGTGAGAAAAGGCACTGAATCTTGGCATGGAACTACCTGGCCCAGTGCCAAGTTGTTGAGCAGAATGAGGCTGGAAAGCACCAGTGAACAAGAATGAATTACTTGAGAAAAAACAAGAGATTTGGTTTCTGTATTCAACAGGTTTCAAGAATTTACCTGGCAGACACAGCAGGTCATTGCAGAGTGTTTGAAGACCAGATTTCAAACAGGCAATCGTCACCCAAATGCTTCCTTGGAAACGTCTCCACGTGCCTCTCCTCGTACTGAAGCAGCTGATAACCCCTGCTGAGATTGGTAGTTTGTTGTTGTGGCTTACAGCAGGGCTGGCCATTACAACCTGGTGTCCTGTGGAGTAGTGGCCTCGGACAGGGGAGGGATGGATCACCACCGTACTGCATATGTTTTCTTGGGGGTTATGTGTAAATTGTAAGCTTTGGGCTGTTGGTCTAGGGATGCAAGTTAAATCTCACCATCTTCATGAACTCAATTTGCAATTAAGAAGTTGGTAATAGTGACCATTGAAACTATTGGATTGTCAACAAACACACATGCAGAGGAAACCTGCCAAACCGCCAAGTCTGAATCGGATGTGACTCCAGACTTGCCCACATGTAGTGTCGAAGGACCAACAACTCAGTTTTCAACTAAACTGCCCTTTCATATAACCTTGCAAGTGACCCAGGTCAAGAGCTGGTTAGTGATGGCAAGGAATGCTGATCTTGCGAGTCATACCACGAGGAGTTAAAGTTGGGAAGCTAGGGTGTCAAGCTTCTACACATGAGTTAAAATGAGATCAGGCTTCAGTGTGGTGCATTAGTTAAGGGAATTCCCCTGAAGGTGAAATAACCTACCCTGTGTACATGAATGTCTCACTGTGTTGATTTATTCTGTGGTCTCAGCAGGCCATGAACCTCTTGTCAATCAGGCCAGTGCACCAGTTGCAAGCCACAGTAATCCAGCCTGCAGCTTTGGTTAGTGCACCGTCCGTCACCATTGCACAACCTATCGGACTGGTGGCTCCCACGCCGGTAAGTGAACCTCCAGCCTCCACGGCTGATGCTGTTTGCCCATTCTCCAGAGTGCAGTTTCACAATCTGCTGCCTTCCCTGCCCCCAATCCGAGAACTCCGACTGCACATGGTGCGCTGTGTCACGTCACTGTGCCACTGATGGCATTGGTTTGAAAATGCAGGCTGAGTCATTGGGGCAGGTTCTGTACAATAAGCTCAAAAGGCTTAAAGGGAACGGTGTCTGAAAGATTGAATGGGTGCTCATTCTGTGCTGAGTTTGCTGAGAGGTTAGGAAGGAGCTGGAAAAATACGCCAAATCTCCCCTTCGTTGCCAGCACATTTAAAACAAAAATACTTGCCCTGTAGTAGACCAAGAGGAGGCCAGATAGGTCTTTCACTTTATTCAGTTTGACCAAAGCTGGACCAGACCCTTTGGCCCACCATGTCTGCACTGAGCAGGAGGCCAATTCAAACTAATCCCATCTGGCTGCACATGGTCCCTATCTCTCTATTCCCTGCCTGTTCATGTACCTGTTAATCATTACTGTCGTATCTGCTTCTACCACTTCTCCTGGCAGTGTTCCAGGTTACCCACTGCGCTCTGTTTAAAATCTTTAAATTTTCCCCTTCTCACCTTAAACCTATACTCTCTAGTCTTTGACCTTTTCCACCCTGACTGTCTACCCCATCGATGCCCCTCATAATTGTAAATTCTGTCAGGTTCCTCCCCAGTTTCTGATGCTTGAGAGAAAACAGTCCCAAGTTTGTCCAACCTCTCTTTACAGTTAATGCTCTAATCCAGGCAGCATCCTGGTGAACCTCTTCTGCACCCTCTCCAAAGGTTCCATATTCTTCCTGTAATGCAGTGACCAGAATTGCACACAACACTCCAAATGTAACCAAACGGAAGTTTTATACAGCTGCAACAAGACTTATTGACTTTTCCACTTCATGCTCCAACTGATAAAGGCAAGCACGCCGCCTTTACCACCCTATCACGTGTCGCCACTTTCAGTCAGCTATGGACTTGCATCCCAAGGTCCCTCTGTACATCAGTGCTCCTAAGAGTCATGCCATTTACTGTAGACTTTCCTCTTGCATCTGACTTCTGAAAAGGCCACACCTCACACCTGTCCGGATTAAACCCCATTTGCCATTTTTCTGCCCAAATTTCCAACTGATTTATATCCTACTCCATCATTTGACAACCTCCCTCATTATCCACAACTCTGCCAATTTTTGTGTAGTCTGCAAACCTACTAATCAACCCACCCACATTTTCATCTGAGTCATTTATGTGGATCACATGCAACAGAGGTCCCAGCACTGGTCCTTGCAGAACATCACTGGTCACAGCCTCCAGTCAGAGAAACACTCTCGACCTCGACCACTACCCCTGCATTATAGTCAAAGCAATTTTGTATACAACTTACCAATTCACCAAGGATCCCATGTGCTTTGATCTTCTGGACCAGCCAACCATAGAGGATCTTGCTAATGCTTTCCCAAGTCCATGTAGATGACATCTACTGTCCTCCCCTCATCAATCATCCTTGTCACTTCCTCAGAAAAGTCAATTAATCCAGCAAATTACCACCTTTTGAGGTCTGACAGCATCAGTGGGATCCTGTGTCATAATATTGGTACTGAGCCATGATGTTGAATGGTGGAGTAGGTTCAGATGACAGACTGATCCTTCACTTTATATTCTGAAGGTCACATGATGTGTCGCTTCTGGAAAACCACTTCAATCATTTGCCTTTTCCCACCTGGGACCAATGCCTTTTGGAGTTACTTCACTGGAAACTTGTTTTTGGAAGTGCTTTAGGACGTATAGTGGCTGTGAAAGAAAACAAAATAGATACAAATCCTGCTGTTATTTTTGTTTTTGTTAATACTTTCTACCCATTGGTGAAATATTAAAGTTTTACTTTCCCACAGTTATCGGGCAGTACCAGCACTCAGCAGACCCTGCACACTGCAACCAACCCAGGTGTGAGCAGCCAGCACCCTGTCCTGTCTGAAGCAGTAGTGCAGACCCCATCTTCACCTCAAACTCCCCAGCTGTCTCAACCTGTATCCAAGTCGCGGCTGCAAGTCCATTCTCAAGTGATTCCTAGTTCCCCTCAGACAGGAACACCCACAGTTTCACAGGTCAGTGTGGATGGAATAATCTCTCTGAGAATGCACAGGAATAATCTCCCTGCGTATGTCACAGCCTTCAGTAAACGGGAATAGGCAATGACTAAATATTATCATTAAATGGGATTTGATTTCTCTGTCCTTTCTTGTGAAATTCTGTTGAAAACCTGAATCTCTGGAGATGAATGGGGGTATTGTTACTGAACTGTTTGTTCACGTGATGAATGCATCATCCAGTGCAGAACTTGACAAGGCAGGGACTCTTATTAACGGTTCCACCTGGAGCAGCAGGTCTCATTACGACTCTTTAAATGTGTCTGTTTGTGCTCATTGTCCTGTGATCCCTGCTCTCCCTGTCAGCGTGTCTTGGCTCCAGTGCTTTGTCTGTGCTTTGTGGTGCATATGTGTTTCTGTGGTGCCTGCCTGTTGGGGTGTATTTCTGAGGGTGTGAGGAGGGTGGCACGGTGGCGTAGCGGTTAGTGTAATGCTATTACAGCACCAGCGACCCTAGTTCAATTCCCGCCACTGTCTGTAAGGAGTTTGTACGTCTGTGTGGGTTTCCTCCCGGTGCTCTGGTTTCCTCCCACATTCCCAAGACGTACGGGTTAGGAGCTGTGGACATGTTATGTTGGTGCCAGAAGTGTGGCGACACTTGCGGGTTTCCCCCAAGAGCATTCCACACAAAGATGCAATTCACTGTGTGTTTCAATGTACATGTGACTGATAGAGAAATATAATCTTATCGTATCTTATGGAGCACGTGTGTGCAGAGTGACAACAGGTTCACATTTGACATTGATGCTGTGTGGATTGAAAATGCACTGATGCCTTTCACACTTGGATGATGACCCAACATTCACGCACTTGGAGAAGGAGGGAGGTAGTGAATGCTTACAGGTGCCATGGGATGCAGCTTGATATGCTGAGGAGATCAGGAGGACATTATACAGAAGTAAAGCTGTAGGGATGAATTTAACCACCTTGACTCTCAATTGCAAGTTTAACAAGACATCCATAACTTCCAGGAGATATGCTGCATTCATATAATCATTGTCATTCAGCACAGGAACAGACCCTTTTGCCCACCATGTCTGCGCCAACCATCAAGTACCTGTATATACTAATCCCATCAGTCCTTGGCCTTTCATGCATGAGCAATTTAAGTGTTCATCTTGATATTAAATGTTGTAGGTACTTGCCTGCACCACCAACTCAGGCAGTGCATGCGATTCCAACCCTCCTGGGTGGAAAATGTTCTTCCTCAGATCCCCTCTAACCTTATCTCTCAACCTAAACCTATGCCATCTGCTATTAAGTACCTCTGCTCTCTATTCTATCTGCCCCTCATAACGTTGTTGAGCTCTGTCAGGTTCTGTCCCAGTTTCTCCCTTTCCAAGGAAAACGCACCCAGTCTCCTCTTGCCTGAAACACTCCAACCCAGACAACATCCTGGTGACTCATCCCCACACCCTCTCCAGTTTGATCATGTCCTTCCTACAGTGTGACGAACAGAACTGTGCATGCAACTTCAGCAATAGCTTAACCAATTTTTTACAAAGTTATACCATAACCTCTCTGCTCTTGCATTTTGTGCCTCAGCTAACGAAGGTGAGTATGCACTGCCCATATTAACAACTGATTCATATCATCCTTGCTATCAACAATTCAATCAATTTTTTTCCTCCTACATTGATAATCAAATTGTTAATGTATATAACAAGCAGTTTGTGTTCCGGCACTAGTTCCTGTGGTACACCAATGGTTACAGACTTCAGTTAAAAAAAACCTACCCTCCACCTTCACCCTTTGCCTCCTGCAACCAAGCCAATTTTGGATCCAATTTGACAATAATTTGTCCTGGGTTCTGACCTATTGGACCAATCTCCCCTGTGAAGTCCATGTACACCACATCAAATGTACTGCCCTCATCAATGACTTTGGAAAAGTCAATATAATTGATCAAACGGGATCAACCCCTAACAAAGCCTTGCTGACTATCTTTGATTAATCCCTGCCTTTCCAAGTGTAGCCTAATCCTGTCTCTAATTTTTTTTCCAATGGCTTTCTTATCACTGACGTTAGATTCACAGGCCTGTAATAACTGTCTTATTCCTGTTGCTGCCTTGAATCACGATGCGACATTTGCTGTCCTCCAGTCATCTGATACCTCCCCTCTGGCCTCTGAAGAAATGAAATCCTCTGTCAGTGCCAGCAATCTCCCTCCAAGAGCAGCCAGGTACACATCTCAACAGGACCTGGGGATATTGTCCACCTTTAAGCCCTCTGAGATACCTAACACTTCCTTGGAATTGGAATCGAGGTACAGTGGAAAAACTTGTCTTGAACAACAATCATACAGATCAAATCATTACACAGTCCATTGAGGTAGTACAAGGTAAAACAATACAGAATGCAGAGTAAAGTGTTACAGCTACAGAGAAAGTGCAGTGCAGGTAGACATTAAGGTGCAAAATCATAACAAGGTAGATTGTGAGGTCAAAAGTCCATCTTATCGTACTATGGAACCGTTCAATAATCTTATAACAGTGTGATAGAAGCTGTCCTTGGGCCCGGTGGTATGTGCTTTCAGGTTTTTATGGCTTCTGCCTGATGGGACAGGGGAGAAGAGAGAATATCTGGGGTTGGAGGGGTCTTTGATTATGTCGACTGCTTCACTGAGGAAGCAAGAAGTCTAAACAGAGTCCATGGAGGGGAGGCTGGTTTCCATGACGTGCTGAGCTGTGTCTAACAATTCTCTGCAGTTTCTTGGGGTTATGGGCAGAGCAGTTACATACCCAGGGGTGGTGGTAGAGGCAAATATGACAGAGGCACTTAAGAGGCTCTTAGGCACATGGATTTGCAGAGAATGGAGAGATATGGACCATGTGCAGGCAGAAGGGATTACTGTAATGATACAACATTTGTTTAATTAGTTCAGCACAACATCGTGGCCTGTTCTTGTGCTGTACTGTTCTATGTTCCATGAATTTCCCTCTTGCAACTTCAAAAAAACTCAATGCTGGCTTTCTCAAATCAATACATATTCTGTTCCTGATTATTGTTTCCAGAACTGAGATTATCTAAAGTTACAGCAGGATCTAGATCAAATGGGAAAATGGGCCAAGGAGTGGCAGATGGAAGTTAACTCGGACAAGTGCGAAGTGATGCATTTCGGGAAGTTAAACCACAGCAGGAGTTACATAGAGCTCTAGAGAGCGTTGTAGAACAGAGGGAGCTAGGGGTGTAAGTACACAGGTCCCTGAAAGTGGCAACACAGGTAGACAGGGTGGTGAAGAAGGCATTTGGCACAGTTGCCTTCATTGGCCAGGGCACTGAGTACAAGAGTTGGGGAGTCATGTTACAGCTGTACGATACCTGGTGAGACTGCATTGTGTGCCGTTCTGGTTGACTAGGTATAAGAAGGATGTCATTAATTGAAAGAGTGTGGAAGAGATTCACAAGGATGTTCTCAGGACTGGACAGCTTGAGCTATAAGGAGAAACTGGGTAGGCTGGGACTGTTTACCCTGGAGCGTTAGACACTGAGGGGTGACCTGAAAGAAGTATATAAAATCATGAGGGGTATAGCTAAGGTTACTGGTCACAGTCTTCTTCCCAGGACGGTGGGAGTCTAAAACTAGAGGACATCAGTTTAGGGTGAGAGGGGAAAGATTTAAAAGGGATCTGAGGGGCTAATTTTTCACACCGATGTTGGTGGCTTTAATGGAATGATCTAGCAGAGGAAGTGGTAGAGGTGGGTGCAATTGCAATGTTTAAAAGACATTAGACAGGTACATGGATAGGAAAGGTTTCGAGGGATATGAGCCAAATGCTGACTAGCTCAGGTAGGCACTTTTGTTGGCAATGGGTGAGCTGGGCCGAGGAATCTATAATTCACCTCGCCACTGAGATTAATATGGTTGGTCTGTAGTTAGGTTTAGCCCCACACCCTTATTTAAACAATGGTGCAACATTTGCAATTTACCAATCCTTAGGCACTGCCTTGATGAGGTACTCTTAGTACCTCAGCCATACCCTCTACCTCCTTGAGTAGATTTTGGCTTCCGACATGCTCCAACTTTTCCTTTCCGCATACCGATCGTTGGATTCCCTTTTCTCTGTGTGAGTCATATGGCATAGAGACTTGTCCTTCAGTGCACTGTGTGCATGCTGACCAATCTGTTGTCATGCTCCCAGTCTTTTTTCATGGTCTCTCTTTACCTCTCTAAGTTACTTTATTATTTCCTCTCTGAACTTTCTGAAAACACGCTAGTTTTAGCCTTAGATTTTATGATTTAAATCTCCCCTCAGTTTAATATTTTTCAAACAAGACCACATCCTGACTGGTCTCTTCTTATAATTAGAATTCTCATGAATCTCACCTTGTTTAGAGCTCTCACTTCCTTCCTGTTAGATCGGTGATCAGAACTGTACACAGTTCTCCACTTGTGACCTGCATTTGTTGTAACTGTATACAAGGCACCTGCCTTGACCAGTAAAGGAGAATATTGTGTATTCTGTACCATGTTATCTGCATACCTCGCTTCCTTCAGGAATGTACATTGCCATTTATGTGAATTCTGTTGCTCTGTTTTCCCTTGGTGAGTGCCTTACCTCTCTGTACTAAATTCCATTGCCCCTTTAGTCCTTATTTAACCAGCTGATTTGTGAGCCTATGACCTTTTTCCTCACTATTAATCCCACTGCCAATTTTGGTATCATCCACAAAGTTATTAATATGGCCCTATGTTTAAGACCTGATTGTTGATACATTGTGCAATAAAAACAAGGAACATTTCACCGTGCACCTTAAACTGCCTTCCGGTGTCTAGCAAACACATCAACTTTGCTTTCTGGAGCTGAGATAGTTTTAGATCCAGTCTCCTCCCTTCCCATGACATATCCTATTGGCATGTGGATTAAAAGTTGGGGTGTGTCAGAAACCATAATCTACTCAACGAGGTCTTTCTCCCCGGGTTGAAACGTGCAATACCAGAGGGCGGCATGTATTTAAGGTGGGGGGGGGGGAGTGTGTGTGTCAAGTATTTGTACACGGAGAGTGGTGGGTGCCTGAAAAGCACTGCCAGGGGTGGTGGTGGAGGCAGATACGATAGAGGCATTTAAGAGGCTCTAAGGTAGGCACATGAATGTGCAGAGGGATATGGACATTGTGCAGGCAGAAGGGATTAGTTTAGTTGGACATTTAGCTACTAGCTTAATTAGTTTGGCACAACACTGTGGGCCAGAAGGCCTGTTCCTGTGCTGTACTGTCCTATGAGGTACTAAATGAGTACCTTATCTAGATTCAAGGTAGTGTCTGAGCATTGGTAAATTGCAAATGTTCCTAAGAGATATTATCAACTACTGTGTTAAAATCCATGTATCTGATCAAATGTGCTTCCTCTGATCCATCCAATTGTTATCCCCTCAAAGAATTCAATCAAGTCACTTGGATATGAACTTCACTTAACAAATTAACCCTGACTTCCCTTGATAAATCTGCATCTTTATACATGACTTAAACTGCTTTTCAGGACTTTTTTCCAATAAATGGCTCACTACCGATTTTAGACTAACTGCTTTGCAATTACCTGGTCAAGCACTTTTTAAGCAATGATGCAGCATGAAGGGTCTTGCAGTCCTCCAGCATCACACTTGCAGCCAAATGTGCTGATTTATATGGTAGCAGGGCAGGCAAACTAGCCGAGGCAGTCCTGCTCCAAGGCTTGGTCCTGAAATACTGACTATGGCTTTGCCTCCACAGATGCTGCCTGCACATTGAGTTCCTCCAGCAGTTTTTTTGTTTGAGATAAACTGTTTGAACTGTTGGATCCCCCACCTATGTCATATCTTCAGTTTAAATATGAAAACCCATGAAATAAAGACAGAAATGCAAATGGAAAGCCTTGCACTAATGCAAGGGCCTTCACAGAACTCAGAAAATGTGCAACTTGGAAGGTCTCTCAGCCCATTGTGTCTGTGTCAGTTGAAAAACAGTTTCTCAGCCAGGTCACAGCCAACTGATTAAATGTGAGCGGTTCTGCCTCTATCACTCTTTCAGGCAGTGAGCTGCAGACCCCCATCACCCTCTGGATGGAAACAATGTCTTCACCTCTCCCCAATCCTTCCGATTATTCTGAATCTTCCTCCCTTGGTTTTTGATTCCTCTGCTAAGGGAAATAAATCCTTCCTAGTTACACCATCTTACTATCTTGTAATCTTATACACCTCAGTTAATTCTCCCTTCAGCCTCCTCTGTTCCAAAGAAAACTACCCTAACTCATCTAATTTTTCCTGATAGGTACAATTTCGAACCAACCTGCACAACCCTGATCATTACCTCAGTATTGCACCACTAAGACTACTTTGCATTACAATGGATTTTGGTTTTTTTGTCCTAATTGTATTCCCTCTTGTATAAATTAATTTGTTTTTCTTGTGAATGTTGTGTCTCAAATGCCACGTGCCTGTAATGCTTCTACAAGTAAGTTTTTCATTGCACCTGTGCATACATGTAAGATATCTTTATTAGTCATGTGTACATCGAAACATATAGTGAAATGCATCTTTTGCGTAGAGTGTTCTGGGGGCAGCCCACAAGTGCCACCACACTTCTGGCACCAACATAGCACGCCCACAGTTTCCTAACCCGTACGACTTTGGAATGTGGGAGGAAACCAGAGCACTGGGAGGAAACCCACGCAGAAAC
>JARFYF010000017.1:2063944-2080672 GCA_030265395.1 Rhina ancylostomus | reverse complement strand
TGGAGGTGGGTAGGTGTGTGGAGATGGTAAAGAGAGAAGGTATATAACACTGTAATAACCATTTCCAGCATTTTCATTTCATGTTCCTTTCACTTCAGTAATTTTCGATAAGTATTTTGGTCCAGACAGTCTGTTACTTTGCACTATAACCCACTTTGTCTTTTACTCTGTTTTTAATTTCCAGAGTGGATGAAGGCTGGACTTGGAGGGCTTGAGTTACAAAGAGAGATTGGATCGGCTGGGCTTGTTTACCCTAGTGCAGAGCAGGCTGAGCTTTATAAAATTATGAGGGGCATTGATGGGGTAGATAGTTACAGTCTTTTTCCCAGGATAGGGGAGTCTAAAACTGGAGGGCATAAGTTTGAGGTGAGAGGGGAAAGTTTAAAGGGGATCTGAGGGGAAAGTTTTTTTTACACAGAGGGCAGTGGGTGTGTGGAACCTACTGCCAGAGGAAGTGGTAGAGGTGGGTACAATTACAATGATTAAATGGTATTTAGACATGTATGTGGATAGGAAAGGTATCGAGACATATGGCCAAAAGTAGCAAATGGGACAATCTTGGGTAGGTACCAGAGCTGGTGTGGACGAGTTGAAGGGCCTGTTTCTGTACTGTCTAAATCTATGAAGTCTATGAGGCCATTTGGCCTTTCGAGTCCATACTGACTCCATGCAAGAGCAATACAACCATTCCCACTCGCCTGCCTTCTCCCTATCACCTATCAGATTCTTCACTGCGAGAATTTAAATTCCCAGCAGCTGTGATGGGATTGGAACCCACATCTCTGGTTTAATGTTCAGAACTGGTAGCTAATCCAGTATTTAACTGCTTTGACATGCTGCCTACCAGCCATTCTTGCAGTTACCTCCCCTAAGTGATGATAAAGGTATATAGCCTAGTAGCAGATAAAGAAAAATTCCTTAAGCATCAAAGAGAGGAAGGAATTGAAAGGTTAAATGGAGTACATTGGGGATCAGCTCATGCCGAGCATTGGTATAGGCCAGGAGGGCTGAATGGCCTCATTCTCTGCTGTAAGTACTTTGTACCATGTACTGTACTTTAAAAATAAAGCCTTGGCAGATGGTGGGGACTGAACCAGGAGAGGAAAGAGCAGTGAAATGGCTTTGGGACTTGTTGCAGTCATTGCACTGGCATACATGCAGTGGTCTGTAAATCCCAAGTGCAGAGCCCTTAGTTAAGATAGCCCTTAGGTGAGCATATAAAGTTAGGGTCTGGGGGGTTGGGATTGCTGGTGGGTGGGGATGTTTGTGCCAGAACCATTGAATCCTGCTGCATGTCCAGTTGTGCGCTGGATATTCATTGTTGAAATCAGATTCCGGTAAGAATCCAAGTGGTACCAATTAGATGGACTTGTCAGTCAATAAAATAAAAGCCTTTGGGCTTTTCGTGTTTGGCTTGCAATATATTCAAAAACCCACTCAGGAGAACTACGGGCAGGCTGTAATCACTGCACCAGATTGTCCTCTCCTTCTGGAATCCTTGAACCCAGTACTGAATCACAGAGGTAACCTGGGAGCTGTGCGTAAGCAAGCCTGGGGGAGAAGGTACTGCTGACATTTTCAGGAAGATTATTTTAATCCATTTTAAGCCATGAGATGAAACCAGAAACTCATAGACATGTAATCAGTATCACATTAAAATGGAGTGATGGTTCATGCCTTCAGAACAGTTCCATGTAATTTCTTAACAAGAACGAGGTGTTTCAGCTGGGATTGTGATGCATGTGAAGTCTAAAGCGGAGAGTTTATATCAGTGTGATATAAACTGTGATTCACTGCATCTTGAGTCCTTGGTTTTAGCTGCAGGGAGTAAATGCTAGACAGTGAGAAAGAGATGTTTGTGGCCAAGTTTGGAAACCCAGCTTTGCCAAAGCAGTGGCAGGATGACACGGAGCATGAAGAAAAGAGAATGAAAACGATGCTTTAAAGTGTTTCACTGAAAAGAACAATTACTGAGAGAGGTTGTGAGAGTCCAGCTTTGGTGACCATCTTTCTGGGCACACAGTAATGCTTTTGCCTCTGCACCAAAGGGTTGCAGTTTAAAACTCAAACCAACAGATAATCTTGGTGAATATTCCAAGTGTAAACCCAGTGTGTGTAATGTTGTCTGCATTCTTCTCCCAAATGTTTGGGCTGCTTTCTCAGATGGTTAGTAAAGATATCATGCCATGGTACAAATAAGAACTGTGTTGTTGCTTTCGAGCCAAGGTTTCGCCTCCCACCCTGTTCCCATGTGGACACCAGCAGAAACACAGGCTCTGAGACGCAGTAGTTATTTTCTTTTTGATGAAATTGGAAATGAGGTGGGCTGTTGGTCGGTTTGTGTTGTGCAGAAAATGCAATGACCCTTTCACAAAGACTGGAGCATTTCCAGAATATTCCATTGGTCTCAAAGAACTTAGTAAAATTGGAAGCTTGCGATAAGGCACAGTGCCAACCCAAATCTTACTTTCTGTCCTCAGTGGTTAAGTCGCAGTCGGTGCAAGGAATCAAAGGTCTTCCAGAATCCCTCCAGGTCTCCACCAGTCAGAAAACCAAGCTCAACGGCTCTGGGGGAGGTTCATTCAGGTAGAGAATCATTTCTTTACATTTCAGTTTGAATAGGAACACAGGGCTTCAGGGCTGCGTGGTGGTGAAGCTGCCAGCTACACACAAGAGGGCAGCATTTGATGAGTTTGGTAAAAGCTGTTCGATCGCAGCAAGTTCCTGCATGGAATATATTAATTTGAAGAGGCTTACTTGGTATTACAAATGACCTCGATTGCAGAAAGGTGCTTAAGGCTTTGACTAATAAATCGATAAATCTTTATTAAATTTGTTAATTAATCTGTCACAGGCATAACTCCTTTTGAACAAGACTTTATTTTGTCTTTTGCTGTTTTTAATAGCTTTGCTTAAGTTTTCTGCTTTTTTTAAACATTGAAAATAAATGGAGGAGAAATGTCATTGTGAATTTTAAAATAATTGAAAACTTGAATCTAGGAAGTGGGGAGTTGGGAAACCAAACGTGTCTGTTGCAGTTGAAATGCTACGACAAAGGAGCACAGCCTGGACGTCATTTGCATTTGAACCTTTAACCTTTCCTACGGCCAAAGCAGTGTCTGAGAGTTGGGCCTGGAGGCATCTCGCCAGTAACCTCCATTAATCCTCTGAGTGCTGACTGGTCCTGGCCATTCACGACATGTGTGCAGAATTTGTTAGTGGCTCCAAGGCAAGAGAGCTGCTGCAGCACCGGCTAAATTCAGTAAAAAAAACAAACCCTGCAAATGTTTGTATTATTAAGTTGTCTTTAAAGTTTATATTGCTATCAAGGTGTTGGTAATTTTTTTCTCACCAGTTTTTAACAGTTTGGTCTGCTGTATGTACCACATCCATAGTGCCTGAAATTTTGACCCTGTGAACACCAACAGCAGGATGAGGAACAAATGCAAAGCATCCCAGTTTTAATTACAGGGCATTGCGAAGGGACTTGTAGGGTACACTTCTACACCCAACTCCCCACTTCCCAACACTGAGCTGACTCTTCCAGCCTTGTTTTGTGAGGCAGGCACTTGGTGACAGGTAGAGCTGCTACCTTACCTTTTATCGTGTCCCCACCATCTTGAAGACCAGTCACACTGACGCCTGGTAGCAGTTTGGTTTATGATTTGGTAGAATTTGGTTGACCCTTCAGTTTCTGTCAAAAATCCCTTGTCACTTGCTTCCTTGATGGAATGAAAGCTGTCTGACCTCTCTCAATGGATTGTATTTATGTGACATATTTTGAACTTTAGTCAGTAATACTAGTGAACAACTTGGGATATTTTAGATTTTTTAATCAGGTGCTGTGTGAATGTGAGTTTTTGATACTAAGGCATGGTAACCATCAACAGGTAAAGTGTTTCCATTGTCTACACTTCACAAGTTCTTTTTTCAAAATAAAGTACTTAGAGGCAGTGTGAGGACACACTTCAGAGAGATGTATAGTTCAGAAACAGGCTTTTCAGCCCAACTCATCAATGCTGACTAAGTTAAATAGGTTTATTATCATCACATGTACCAAGGTACAGTGGAAGAACTTGTCTTGCATACCATCCATACAGATCAATTGATTACAACAGTGCATTGAGATAGTACAAGGTAAAACAATAACAATGCAGAATAAAGTGTTACAGTACAGAGAAAATGCAGGCACACAATAAGGTGCAAGGTCATTTTGAGGTAGATTATGAGGTCAGGAGTCCATCTTATTGTATAAGTTGAGCTTGGTCCCAAGTCCCACTTGCTTGCATTTGGCCCATATCCCTTTAAACCTTCCCTGTCCATGTAACTGTGTCTTTGGGTGAGCTTTGGCCGATTGTATTTGTCTTTATTAAACTCAAGGTAACAGCGGTTATGTCTGTGCATGTTTAAGCAACAGTAGAAAAAGGAATAAATTGTCACATGATTCTTTTTCAGTAGTTTTCACTTAATGCGGGTCTATGATCAACAAATACTTGTAAACATCTGGAGTGCATTTTACCCTAAATCAAGTGAATATCATGTGTCTGGTGAGGGGAAGATTTGGGATACTTTGAACATAAGTGAAATGCATCAGCTGGATTATACAGCGAAACCTCTTCCGTCCCGTCCCTCAGCACCGAGGGCAAGCAGCACATCCCTTTGTTTTACCTCTCCTCCCTTTGTTTACCGAGCTTCTTCTTCAGTGCATTTGTGCTCTTCGTAGAGTCAGAGAGCCATAGAGCATAGAAACAGGGCCTTCGGCCCACTGTGTCTGTGCCGGCCATTGATCACCTGTCTGTACCTGTCTACCTTCCAGCACTCTCCCCAAAGCCTTCTCTGCCATGGTGTTTCAAGTGCTCATGTAAAAACTACTGAAGTGTTGTGAGAGTACTTGCCTGTACCACCCTCTCAAGTGTTGTGTTCCAGATGCCAACCTTAGGTTGAAAATTCTTCGACCACTCAAAATCTCTGACTCCTTGCCTCAAACCTATGCCCCCTGGTTATAGCCTCTGCTCAGGGAAAGCACCATCTACCCTGTCTATTCACCTCATAATTTTGTATTGTCCTATCCAATCCCCATTCAGCTTCTTCAGCTCAAAAGAAAACAAAGCCAGACTTGCCCAGTCTCGCCTCATCACTGAAGCACAGCTTCCCAGGTAACATTCTGGTGAATCTAATGCCCATTGTATATTTTCAATGACTGTGCTTGGAGACACAGATGTGATACAAATTTCTGAAGTGTTATTGTTTTAAGGTGCCCTTTTCACCTCAAGTCTAAGTAAAGGTATTAAGATTTTAAAAAAAGGCAGCAAGTAAAATGAAAAAAAAATCGGCATGTTGTTTTTCTCCCTGAGTGGCTAGGTATAGCAATATACCCAGCAGAACGGGTTTCATAACTCGTAGTTAATCTTTTTCAAGTGGTAATGAATCTGATCGTTGTAAGATTGAGATAATTAGTGGCAATATTTAAAAGGGGGGTTAATCAGCCTGTCAGCTAAAGAAATTAAAAATTGCTTTGTATTTCTCCGGGACCAAGAGAGATCCTGGCCAAAATTCCCCCTCCAACCAATCCTTCAAAAACTGATTAGTCAACCTGCTGCTAACTTGGGATCTTGCTGTGCACTGTATGGCTGATGTTGGATCTTCCACTATGAAACCAGTTATAACTGAAACAATCGTTATTTATAAAGTGATTTGGGAGGTCATCAGGATAAAGGCGTTGCAAGAATTTAATGTTTCATCCATTATCATGATGGTTCCTGTGCCATTCTTTCAAGGACAACACAAGGATACTTGTGTTCTGGAGCTCAGGGAGTGTCTCAGATTTTAAAATTCTCATCCTCTTTGTATATCAATTTCCCAGCCTTGCCCTTTTGAATTTCTTATTGCCTTCAACCCGACAACCTACTAACGTATCTCTGTTCCTTCAATTTAGCAGGTAGTGAGCAAACCAGCGTGAGGGATAAACATACTTGACTTCATCTTTGTGAATTAGTAGATGTGTAAATGATATGGAAATGGTAGAGGGTTAGATAGATATTAGAGCAAGATAAAATGTTGGCACAACATTGTGGGCCGAAGAGCCTGTACTGAGCTGTAGTGTTCCATAGGTTGGTAATATTTCCTGCTATATCTAGCAGTTATAGCCTCGAAATATGAAGTCAGCCATTCAGGTCAGAGATGAGAAGAAATTTCTTCACTCAGAGGGTCAATCTTTGGAATTCTCAACCTAAGGTGGCTGTGGAGGTGCAATTGTGGAATACATTCAGGACAGAGGTTTACAGATCTATTGAGGTTATGCAGGAAAATGGCATGGTCACAGATCAGACATGATTTTATTGAATAATGGAGCAGGCCTGAGGGGTGAATGGCCTACTTCTGCTTCAATTTAAGTTTTTGTGTTCTTGTGAAGGTTGATAGCGTCCAAGTCAACGTAGCCTGCTTGACTGGTCCACTGTCCACCACCCAGAACATTGACTCCATCCACCACCAGTGTGTGTCTCCTACTCAGTGTGAAACCTTTTGACTACCAGCTTCGAAATTAGTGATCTCTACAATCTGCAAGTTGTTGATCAAGCATTCTTGTAAATACATCAGCATTTCATGATCCCTGGATCTGAATTCTGGATCTCCTGAACCAATAGCACTGTGGGAATACCTTCAACAGAAGGACTTGTGGTTGAAGAAAGCAGCTCACCACCACTTTCTTGGGGCATTTGGGGTTGGGCAATCAGTGCTGGGCTGACCAATGGTAGAGTATTACTGTACAGAAACAGGCCCTTCAACCCATTAAGGCCATCAAATACCCATCCATACTGATATCCACAGCTTGAAAATGAATAAATAAAAACATCCAGCCTCTTGGTTGTCATAAGATCAGAAATGGCCATGCCTTTGGCTGCGAAGGACTGAAACTGAGAACTCTCTCCCTGAATTGCTCCGCCTCCTTTCAGACACTTAAAACCTGTCTCATTGAGTAAGCTTGAGCCTCCCTTCCTTACAGATACTTAAGCTGCTTAGTGTAATTTCTTTTACTAGCCATGACTCCAGAAAATGCGTTGGGACTTATTACTATACGAAAGGTGCTTTGGAAATGTAAATCGTTGTGTGATTTATATGATAAAACAAGATTAGATGGTTTAGGTTGAAATGAGTTCTCTCCAGTATTTTTATCGGTTCCCATTAATGTATTTATACTCTACCTGTTGTCTGATTTCCAAAGGAGTGAAGCTTACTCCAGCTGGCAGCCTTACAGCCTGATGTGTGTCATTCTTTCCTCTTATCCAATCCATGGCTTTGTTTGCATCTGATGTTCAGACCTCCCAGTAATAACAGACAGTCATGTGATCAGTTTAGTTGATAATTGTTGGATCTGTTTGTCGGTATTGATCAGGATAGAGCCAGTGATTTATTTATTTCAGGAGGCACTTGTCATTTGGTCTTCACATTTGCTACTTCAGTGATATCTGAATGCCAGTTTTGAGTGTTAGAGGTAAGCTTATTGTCAATCGAATTAGAAGATTGTGGCTATGTCTTCTGCAGAACGTAACCGTAGTCTGTTACCTCTATGGTAACGTAAAACTCAGAGCCCCTTGTTAGAATGATTTTGAATCTCCACTCTCATCCCTTGAGGCCGGTATATTCTTTCTAAGGTATGGTTCCCAGCACTCAGCTACTCACCATCCTTTTGGTGTCCATCTTAGCACTGTGTAGTTTTGGCTGAATATTTACGCCCTTTGTATTCCAGCCATCTGGTTGTAAAGGCTAACATTTCTTTAGTCTTTTCAAATATTTTTCATACCAGACATCCATATTTTAGTTATAGAACAAAAGCTCCTGGAAGTACTCAGCAAGTTGGGCAGTAACTGTGAGGGAAACAGCTTAACTGTTTTGGATCAATGACTCACTAAAACTCTGTTTATCTGTCGCAGCAATGTGCTGGGGAAGGGATTGTTCTAATCGAGATGTTTGGCATTTACTTATTGAAATTTGGCAAAAGATTAGGTTCTTTTATTGAGATACAGATTCTGAGATGGTTTGATGGGAGATGCTGAGAGGCTGTTTCCCCAGGAGAATCCAGAACTAAGTCTATTGCCTCAGGATCAGGAGTCAGCCACTTCAGACTGAGGAGAAACTTAATGACTCAATTTTTGGGCTACCTACCTCGTGTGTGAATTCTCCACTGTTGAATTTATCCAGGACTTAATGACAGATTTTGGATACAATGGGACTCGGAGGATGTTGGGGTTGGGCAACGACCGGTGGGGCAAGCTTGAGGGCCATTTGGCTGACCTCTCATTCTGTTTGTTGCTGTTCTGTGCTGAAGATATTTAAGAGGGTTGGGCGCATGCTCTTGACTTAATGACTCTGAGGATTGAAGTGAGTTTACCGAGGAAGTCTCCTTCCTCCTCCTCATTTACGCTGATCCTCAGGTTTTTCCAGCTGTTTAGATGTTAACATTTTCTCATCAATTTGGACGTTACGTTTGTGTTGTGATGCTCCTGTATCTTAGTGCAAATTACCATTAGCCTGTTCAGGTGATCTAAACGATTTCTTATCTCAGGGCATAGAAAGGTAAGTTGGTGTACAATTAAGTTCAGAAACCAGGCATTTGCATCGTGGGTCTTTGTTTAGTGGTGATACTAAGTTGTGAGAGGAAGGGACAGGTTGGATCACTGCATAAGCAGGAAGGGCTAGATTTACATCCAGAAGTGGCCATAGGAGTGTGGGGCTTTCGGTCATTACTGCTGTTTGCTGTGGTCTACTATTGAAGCCCAGTGGCAGAGTGCCAGCTTCATGCTGATTCCCAGCAGTTACACTGGGAAATGTGCCTGCTGAACTTGCGCCAGGTTTGACCTGGCTAGCATTCAGCGATTTCATTCATTTCGACAGAGAGGAACAAGTCTGAAGGGAGAGGAAGGTTTCAGATTTTTTACAGTTTGTAATCAATGTATTTAATGTATAGAATGTATTTAAATTTGTTGCATATAATTCTCTTTCTTTGGGGTGTTTAAAGGGTTTATTTATTGATTTTTTTTTCTTAAATGTCACTTTTAATGGTATAATTTATAATCATTTATAATTAATCTTGAATATTTGTGAACTAGAGGCATTTGCAGGCATAGTCACACAGCATGGAAACAGGCCCTTCGGCCCAACTGGTCTGTGCCGATCAAGGTTCCCATCTAAGCCAGTCCCATTTGCCTGCATTTGGCCCATATCCCTCTGAACCTTTCTTATTCATATACCTGTCCAGGTGCCTTTTAAATGTTGTTAATGTACCTGCCTCTACCACTTCCTCTGGCAGCTCATTCCATATATGGACCACCCCCTGGGTGAAAAAAATTGTCCCATAGATTCCTATTAAACTTCTCCCCTCTCCCCTTAAACCTGTGCTTCTAGTTCTTGATTCCCAACCCTGGGTAAAAGACTGTGCATTTGCGCTACCTATGCCCTTCATGATTTTATACAGTTCTATAAGGTCAACCCACATTCTCCTAAGCTCCTATGAATAAAGTCCTAGTTTGCTCAGTCTTTCTTTATAACTCAATCCCTCGAGTCCTGGCAGCATCCTTGTAAACTTTTCTGCACTCTTTCCAGTTTAATGGCATCTTTCTTATTGCAGGTGACCAAAACCGAACACAATACTTCAAATGCGGCCTCACCAATGTCTTGTTGGGATATTATGTTGCAGTTGTACTTCTATACTCAATGCCCTGACCAAGGAAGGCCAGTGTGCCAAAAACCACCTTCACCACTCTGTCCCTGCAATGCCATTTTCAGGGAACCATGTACTTATACTCTGAGGTCCTTCTGTTCTACAGGGCACCAATGTTGACTGTGAAAGTCCTACCCTTGTTTGTCTTCCCAAAATGTAACACCTCACATTTATCTGAATTAAACTCCATTTGACATCCCTTGGCCCACTTACCCAGCTGATCAAGATCCCTCTGTAATTCCTGATAGCAATCTTCACTGTCTACAAGACCATCTATTTTAGTGTCATCTACAAACTTACTAAACATGCCTTGTACATTCTCATCCAAATTTATTGATACAGATCACAAATATCAATGGGCCCAGCACCGACCCCTGGAGCACACTAGTCACGGGCCTCCAGTCCAAGAAACAACCTTCCACCATCAGCCTCTACTTCCTCCCATCAAACCCACTTTGTATCCGATTAGCCAGCTCTCCCTGGATCCCATGTGATCTGACTTTCCATGGCAGTCGACCACGTGGAACCTTGTCAAAGGATTTACTGAAGTCGTATTGAACAATATTCATTATGAGCCCACAGTCTCGCACAGCAATGTCAACTGCACTTCCTCCCACCCTGCCACCTCCACTTTTCTAGTTTCTCCAAACCATATCTCCTCTGATGCCTGAACTTTCTGCACGAGAAACTTTAAGATAGCTTTTTATTTAATTGCAGCTTCCTCTCACTCATATTTGACAGGCTCTCAACATTGTGTCCTCTATTTCCTCACTTCTCTTCCCACCAGAGCTCTTCAGGAGTCATAGAGCTGTGCAGCACAGACACGGGCTCTTCGTTCCAACTCATTCATTCTGACAGCGATGCCTTTCTACGCTAGTCTCAATGGCCTGCAGTGGGCCTGTAGTCCTCTGCTTTCCTATCAAGTACCTGTTCAAATGCCTTTTAAATGCTGTAACTGTATCTGCCTTTGCTTGTTCCGTAGAACTGTCACCACTCTATGTGGAAAAACTTGCTCCTCAGATCTCCTTGAAATTTCTTCGCCCTTGCTTTGAACCTATGACCTCTAGTTTTAGACACATCCAAGGAAAATGACTGATCATCCACCCTACCCATCCGAGGGAAAAAGACTGATTATCGTACCCATGCACACCCCTTATACTTTATAAGTCTCCTTTCGGCCTCCTACGTTCCATTGAGAATAAACCCAGCCTATCCAATCTCTCCCTATAACTACAACCCTCCATTCCAGGAAACGTCCTGGTGAATCTCTTCTGCACTCTTTCCATTGCCACCACACCCTTCCTGTAGTGTACGCAATACTCCAAGTGTGGTCTGACCAATGTTTTGTGCGGCTAACATTCCTTGCATTTTCCACACTATTCTTCACATTCAATGATCATTCTCCACAATCTCCACCAATGGGATTCCACCAGCAAGCACATTTGCCCCTCCCCTTCTATCTCAGTGTTCCAATGAGATCAGACCCTCACGACTCCCTGGCCCAATCTTCCATCTCCAATAGCCACCTACTTTCTCATTGGCACCTGTCTGTGCAACTGCAGGAGAGGCAGCTCTTGCCCCTTCCCCTATCCAGAGACCAAGGCAGTCCATCCAGCTGAGGCAGCATTCCACCTGCACTTCCAACTTGGTGCTCACAGTGTTGTGATCTCAACATTGGAGGCACTAGGTTACTGCTTTGCAGAACATCTCCATTCAGTGCACATCCCAATACTGTTCACTGTAATTCTCTGTCCCACTCCCTCTCTGCCCCTCTGCCCTCAGCTTCCTACGTTGCTCCAGGACTGTCCAATATAAACTTGAGGAACAGCACCTCATCTTCCGACGAAGATGTTGTAGCCTCGGAACTCAAAATTGAATTTACCAAGTTCAGGTCACCACCTGTTTTATCTCTCTCCACAGATGTTGTTGCTCTACATTGCTACCTTTTTTCTTCTGTATCTAACTGCTAGTTTTTAAACTAATTGTTACCTTAAGAATTTTATTCTGCACCTTGTCACTGACCTTCCCTCTATTCTTTCCATTCCCCCCTTCCCACCACAACTCAAAATGTGCCTGTTTTCTAGCCAAGTTGAGGCTAGATGCAGATTACAGGAACAACATCTTGTATTCTGCATTGGTAGTCTCCAACTTGACGGCATGAACATCGATTTCTCTAACTTCCAGTAACCACTCCCCTCTGTCCCTTTTTTCCTTTTCCCACCAGCCCTCATCATCCCATCTCTTTCCCCTCCCCCACCTCGATCTGCCCATCACCCACACACTCCTGCCTCTGGTTCCCCTCCTCATCTCTTTCCCATTATTCCATATTCCATTGTTCTCTCCTACCAGATTCCATCTTCTGCAGCCCTTTGTACTTCTACATATTACTTCCCAGCTTCTTGCATCATTCCCACTCTCCTCCCTCCCTCACCTGCTTATCACCCCTTCACCTGGATCCACATATCACCCACCAGCTCTTACCCCCCCCCCTCCCGCCCCATTTTTATGCTGGCTATCTCCCGTCTCTCCTGTTCAGGTGAAAGGTCTCGACCCAAAATGTCGACTGTCCATTTCCCTCTGCAGATGCTGAGTTCCTCCGGAGTTTTGTGTGTTGCTGTTTTCTTACTTTTCCAGTTCTGATGAAGTCCTGTTCCTGTGCTGTACTGTTGTCCGTTCTATAGACAGGCACATGAACAGGAAGGGAATGGAGGGCTATATCTGCAGGCAGATGAGATTAGTTTGGATTGGCATCATGGTCAGCCCAGACATCGTGAGCCGAAGAATCTGTTCCTGTGTTGTACCGTTCTATGTTCTATCCTGCCCTGAAATGTTTCTGCTCCTACAGATACTGCCTGACCTGCTGAGTGTTTGTTTTGGATTTTCACAAAGTAACTTTTTGTTCTCCAAAAGTTATAGAGCAATCCAGCACGGATACAGGCTCTTTGGCCCAATGAGTCCACGTTGACCACATTGTCCACCTACCTAGTCCCAATTTCCTGTGTTTAGCCCATATCACTTATGGAACTGTGGGGTTCATTTCTATGTTTAGTGGTTGTGGCTGAAATTGGTGGTGTTGAAATGAGCTCGGATGGGCAGATGAAGTTATTGGGATTGAAGTTTATTTGGAACAGTGTGCTATATGTGCTTACAGTGAAATGAATTACTATTTTTGATTGGTTCTGTTGATTGATTGGTTTGAAAGGCCTGATTTCTTTGTTCCCTGTTTCGTTCACTTGTTATTGTACCTAACCACATTGACACGTCTTGCTCCCAGGATGGGAGGGCTATCATATGAAATGGGAATAAATAAAATTGAGCTGTATTTTCTGGTCTTAAAAATAATGAGAGATGATCTCAGAGAAGCATAACTATGTCTTCAGGGTTTTATTAGGAATGGTGTTGTTTCACTTGTTTGGATAATCTAAAACTCGAGGTCATTGCCCAGGGTTAAGGTCCATGTAAAACTGAGATGAGAATGTTTTACTCAGACTCTTTGCAGAGAGTGCTGTGAGTACTTTGTGGCTGCGTTTAAATTGAACTTGTTGAACTTTTGGACCACGGGAGTTGAAGGAACTGGGGACCAAGTGGGAAATCTGATGGGAATGCCCAGCACAGTCTGGTTGAGTGGCAGAGCAGGCTTCATGGGCCATGTGGCCTTCAGTGTTGCCACATCTTGGTGTAGAAGAGACTGAGACAGCCAGAAGCCGAGGCTTCTTCAGCGGATTTTATTGCTCCTTCTCTCATTGCAGGGATGGTGATGACATTAACGATGTTGCCTCCATGGCTGGACTTAACCTGAACGAGGAGAATGCCAACATTCTAGCAACCAACTCTGAATTTGTTGGAACGAATATTCACTCGTGCAAAGATGAAGCTTTTCTAGCCAATGGACCTCTGCACAGACGCATCCTTGAAACGGGTAAATGAGGGCATGGTAGCAATTGGACTTGTGCCAGTTCAGCTTTTGTACAACCACCCAAGTGTTACATGTCCAAGACAAAAATCCGTGATTGTTGTAGAAGGCAAAGGACAACATCACGGAACTGTCCTGCAAAATTAGACTGGTGTCTGTAAGATGAATTTTCATCAGTACGTAATCCATGTGACTTTATCTGGTCAATGAAATGATATCTCTGAAACAAATTCCTCACCTGCTCCAATCTTGGCGTCCCTTTCTTACTTAAGGTCTCCTGTCCCATATCTGTCTACCTCCAAGTTAACAGTAGGAACTAGGACTGAAGTTAAGAACCTTGGAAAGAGGAGGCCCTTGCTCTATATCTAATGGTGCTGTACCTGACCTGGGAGCATTTGGCACACAGAATATTGGGAGCTTCACTCTTATTAGCTCTGTATCTGCCCTAGGGTGTTTGAATAGTTTTTGATAACTGCAATGTGTCTGAAATGTCTGATAATCCATTCACCTCACTGAGGACGTTCATCAAAGCAGACAATATGAAAATTCACCAAGAATAAATGTACCCTTCAAATAAATTTAGTTTTACTTGATCTGTATTGTTGACTTGCTGGAAGTATTCCCAAAATTTGCTAGTACATATGTTTTACTTCACAATATAATATCACTTCAATTCACCTCCCTCAGTACCTGCAGTTCAAATGTTTGTCAGTTTGGCTCTGATCGAATTAAGTGTGCAAACAGTGTTACATCCTCGGATTGTTTCATCTTCCTCAAATTGAAGTGGTAAGGGGCAACATGTATGGTTTGTGTCTCTTTCTCAACTCCAGTCCAAGGAGTTTCATGTTGGCCATGGAGCTTGACTTTATGGGTCACTCTGTGACGCTCCTCAAATGTTTACCTTCTCTCCATCGTCATCTCCATTATCTTTCTTGATCTCTCCTCTGTCATACTGCCTGTTGGTGTACCTTGCTGGATCAGCACAAGTTTCCTCTAATTAACTACTCTGAAGGGAGAAGTAGTCTTCCAATTCCCATTCACCTGTCATCACTGTGCTGTCTGACTTCAGTTGGTTCCTGGTCCTGCCTTAGTTCAGTTTTACGTTCCTCATTCTTCTTTTCAATCTTCGATGTGGCTTCATCCTCCATTCCTGTGTTATCTGCTACAGTTCTGCAGCCCTCTCGGGTAATTGCACAGCTCCATTCTTTGTCTGCTGTATATCCCCAGTTTTAATGAGTCCACAATTCATGGCCAACCCTAAATTTGCCTGGCCCCAAACTTTGGAATTTTTTCCCTGAGCCTCTTTTGTTTCCTTTTCACCTTTAAGATCTATTTGAAACCTACCTCTGATACCAAGCTTTCTGTCATTTGCCCTGATATCTTCTTTTGCCACTCATTCCACCAATGTGAAGTACCCAAGGACTTTGACTTGGCAGTACATTTAACCAAGTAACAGGAGAATGCTGGAAATAGCAGGTCAGGCAGCATCTGGAGAGAAGCGGTTCATCTTTTGGGACAATGACTTCACAATTTTGCTGTAGAGATACAAGTGAAATAAAGTACTTCCAGTGAAGATACCTGAAGGAGTTATCAGTTGGGAAAGTAGGAATAACTTTTCTTTGAGAGGACTACTGGGTGACCTATCAAATTATACAAAATGAGGAAATTATAGAACATGGAACAGTACAGCACGGGACAGGCCATTTGGCCCACAATGTTGTGCTGACCTTGATGCCAAGTTATACTAAATGTCCTCCTCCTGTATATCATCCATATCCCTCCATTCCCTTCATAATGTGTCTATCTAAAAGTCTCTTAAACCACCAAAATGCCTGCTTCCATTACTACCCCTGGTAACCCATTCCAAGCACCTACCACTCTCTGCAGAAAAAAATTACCCCTCATGTTGTCTTTAAACTACCACTCCCCAAACTTAAAAGCACAATCTCTGATGTTTGACATTTCTACCCTGGGGAACAGATTCTGACTGTCTACCCTATGTATGCCTCTCATAATTTTAAAAAACCTCTGTCGGGTCTCCCCTCAGCCTCTGACACTCTAGGGAGAACAGCCAATAATATAATTAAAATACACTGTACCTGCTGTATACAGCAATTAAATCGTTCTTCACTGTTCACTGCTGGAGGGAAGTTTACCAGTCAAATACTGATCAGTGTTAAGGAATCTCCTCATCACAGCAACAAACTGGCTTTCTATTTATGATAATTTGAAGAGTTTCTGCTGCACTATTTGCCAATGTATTCATATGGACAGATAGCAGGATTAACTTACAAATATTTAAATCTCTTTTATCATATTGGCTACACTTTGGTATTTTAAGTACCTCCATAAAAGCCTGAAAATGACTGGAAAAATACAAGCTACTCCATCCTTTCTGTACAACTCTACCTTCTAAAGCCAACTTTCATTTGAATAGTTACAAGTTTCTTGATGAGCAATGCAAGACCATTATACAGTATTAGTGCAGCATTTTCCAGCTGGTATGGTATTTTGGATGGATAGTTGAACCTGCTATTTGCTTTACTGGTTGGGTCTCAGTGCAGACACTGAGCAACAGAGGCCCGGTCAAAGAAGTAATGAGAGTAGACATTCAGCCCCTTGAGCAGAGTGCCCCACTTTGACTGACTTGTACTTCATTCAAGTGCCATTGCTTTAAGTCCCACGACAGCCTTATATGAAAAACGAATCATTTTAGTGTTGAAAATTTCAATTGTTCCAGCTCCCACAGGCTTTTGTGCAACTGACTGGAAAAAGCATATTCTGATTTTACTCTGTAATGGCCTTGCTTTTTGTTTAAAAATCCCACGACAAGAAGAAATAATTTTCCTCTTTCCACCAAGTCCCTTTTGTCATTTCAAAACATTTGAATAGGTCAAGAGGAGGGAAGTTGATGCAACTTTACCTCAGTTTGGTTCCATAAGATAAGGTTATAAGATTTCTTTATTAGTCACATGTACATTGAAACACACAGTGAAATGCATCTTTTGTGTAGAGGGTTCTGGGGCAGCCCGCAAGTGTCGCCACGCTTCCGACACCAACATAGCATGGCCCATAACCTGCACGTGCATAACCTGCA
>JARFYF010000017.1:1733514-1745834 GCA_030265395.1 Rhina ancylostomus | reverse complement strand
TGCCTGTGTTTGTCCTGAGGAAGTATCCTGACTCCAGTCTTGTATCAGTGTGCCGCATTTGGTTCTGAGTTTGCTCTCAATCAACATTGTGACACATGTACATCGAAACACACAGTGAAACGCATCTTTTGCCTAGAGTGTTCTGGGGGCAGTGAGCAAGAGTCAACTTGCTTCCAGCACCAACTGTGGGCAGGCTATGTTGGTGCCAGAAGAGTGGCAACTCTTGTGGGCTGTCTCCAGCACATTCTCAGTAACACAAAGCCACATTTCACTGTTTCAATGTACATGTGACTAATAAGTAAATATCTATATCTAATACCTATATCAGAACTCAACAGGTCAAGCAGCATTTGTGGGAGGAAAGGAATTGTTGATGTTTTGGGTCGAAACCCTGCATCAGCACAGAACAGAGCTGGTCTTGCCAGCAATACACGCAACCAGTGAGTGAATTAAAGCAAAGTGTTTGAGTTCTTGGATATGATTTCAAAGGTACATGGATAAGAAAGGTTGAGGGATATGGGCTAAATGCAAGCAAATGAGGTTAGCATAAATAGACAAATTGGTTGGCATGGACGAGGCTATTGGGCCAGAATCCACAATAAATCCTACATTTCAGAAGTTTAAATTGTTAGTAAAACAGATTGTGAAATATCTTTCAATTAACTGCATTTAACAAACACTTTCGATAACAGAGACCATGAAACTATCAGAATTTTGTAAACACCCTTCAGAGGAGTAAATCTGTTTTCTTTATTTGATTTGATGTGTATGTAGCACCAGACCAACAACCATATGATTATCTCTTAATTGGCTTTTCAGCCAATATCAAAGGTCAATCAGTTCAAAGTTAGTTATAGATGGACAACAAATGTTGGCCATACAGTAATATCTACATCAATAAGGAAAAGGTGTTCAATAGTGCTTTGAGTCCAATGATATACATATAGCCAATTTAGACAGAGTGAGTCTGAATAAAGCAAATGTGACAATAACCAAATTTGCTAGGTGCTATTTGAAGATAAATATTTCAGACTACCTCTGTGTCTTTCTCAAACAGTGCCATAGGATCACTCATTTCTCCATGAAGGTTGAACCTTGCTTTAATGTCTTGTTAAAGATAGAAGGGAATAAATTCATTCAGCATTGAATGCACTATACACACAACCTAATAATCTATGCATATTGAACACTGCTTCTCGTAGTAATGAATTCTACTTCCAATTATGCAGGAGAGAAAAGCAGGG
Source organism: Rhina ancylostomus (assembly GCA_030265395.1). Lineage (NCBI taxonomy): Eukaryota > Metazoa > Chordata > Chondrichthyes > Rhinopristiformes > Rhinidae > Rhina > Rhina ancylostomus. The sequence goes on along the minus strand of JARFYF010000017.1, from coordinate 1,744,590 downwards.
AAATCACACTGACTGGATTACTCTGTTCAGGACCAGCATAGAAACAATAGGCCGGGTGGTCCCATTCCTCATTGCAGAAGCTCTATGATTCATTTATTTAAATGGAATCAAATTTTTAAAAGTGGAGTTTAAGGAACGTATAATATGTATGATGCATTTAGTGCACACAGTTGTCCACAGTGGGTCTCAGAGTGTCAAATCTAGTGCCTTGAGTGGGTTTTAAACAACAACATTCACACTTGGAAGCAAGTCACAGCTGCTTTCCTTGGTCCAGTTAGCTTTTTTTTTGCAATCATATAGTCGCAACAAGTTTCTTTTTAAGGAGAGACAGATTTCTTGTAACAAAGGTCTTCTGCCTTTGAAAGCACTTAAAAGCTCTCGATGAAATGAGCTTGGGCAGTTTCGATCCATTTTGCAGTATCTGCCAATAATACAAAAGCTCCTCAAATTTCACACTAATTGGCAAAGGCTTAGCAATCTTATTCAGAGAAGCCAGAAAAATTGAGAAGCAAATCAATGTCACAACCAGCCTGGAAAAGGTATGATTTTGTGCTGTGTGAGTAGGGGAGTATTGATAGATAATGTTGTGTGTGCTCTGGTTTGACTTAAGAAAGAAAGGTATTATATTTAATACTGAGGTTTATGGGGTTACATTTGAACAGATAGGTTGCAAGTACCCAGTAATGACAACATGTATTTATATTTCACCTTCAACACAACAAAGCATCCTGCACAAGCATTAACAAACAAAATCTAAGTGTGGCTATCTGTGGTTCTCTTAATACATATATCATTGGCTACAAAGCACTTTGGAACACTTTATTCCTGATTGAATTGTGCGATGTAGATGTTGTGTGGCCAGCATTTTTTGTCCATTCCTTATTGTCCTTGAACTGATTGTAATGGAGGAGCTGACCTAAGCTTGGATATTCAGGAGCATCTAAAAAGAGGAAAGGGGAGGAGAAGCCAAGAGATTCAGGAAATGAACTGTGGATCTTGGGAAGTTAGAGGAAGGAAGCAGTACTGTAGTAATTGAAAGAATTACACACAAAATGCCGGAGGATCGCAATGGGTCAGGCAGCATCTGTGGAGGGAAATAGTCAGCATTTTGGGTCAAGACCCTTCATCTGGACTGAAAGATAGAGGAGAGATAGCCAGTATAAAGAGGTGAGGACAAATGGTGGAACAAGAGCTAGCAAGTGATAGGTGGATACAGGTGAGGAGGGGAGAGGAGAACAAGTGACAAGCTGGGAGGTGAAAGGTGGAGGTGACAAAGAGCTGTTGGTGCTGGAATCTAATGGGAGAGGAGGGTGGAATATGGAATCGAGTGAGGGAGGTGGGGAGGGCAGATGGGAGCATCTTGAGAGTTGTTGCAGATTCCAGCATCTGCTGTCTCTTATGACTCCAGCAAAGTAATTACCAATGGTGTGACTGGACTATTTAACCTCTCAAGCCTATTCTACCATGAGATTGTGGTTGTTCTGTGTCCTGACCCCACCTGCCTTTTTTACATATCTTTGGTTAAGAAATATCTTTTAATCACAGATCTGATTGTGGAAGAGTGTTCCCAATCTCTGAAACCCCTTGCGTGTGGGAGTGAACATTGATAACACAGACAAAAACACAGGGCGTAGAATGAAGGTGATTGCTAAAAGGATCAAAAGTGATGTGAGGAAGAAATTACTTCACTTGGCAAGTGGTTAAGGTCTGGAATCCACTGCCAGGGAAGCGTTGGAGGCAGATTAGATTTCTGTGTCCTAGAGGGAGCTCGATAAGTATTTGGAAATGCACTTAATAAGTATATTGCAGGACAAAGAGGAAAGGTTAGGATGAAGGGAGTAAACTGAAATGTTCTTCTGTTGAACTGGCATAATCTTGGTGGGCTGAATGGTCTCATCTTGTTGATTGTGTAATAACTTCTATCTCCTTATACTCAAGTTCTTGAGATATGTTAGTCTTTTTTTCTTATTTTCTATACCAAGGTGACATTTTTCAAATACTTAAAACAACATGAGAGGAAGTCTTTTGGGACACCAGGTCTATACCAGCTTCCAGGGGAGCAATTCCATTTGCTCCATTCTCTCTGTGGCCCTGCAGCTTATTTTCTCTTTTACACATCTATCAATTCTACTATGATACTTTGTGCCACTAACTAATATTAAGGGGTATGTCACGTACCAGCAACAATAGAAACACACTGAGTCATGTATAAGTGTTAGAAACTATTTTATTAATAACTACTTATGACAATAAGATAAAACATTAGATATTAAACATTAACCCCAAAACTAATAAACTCAAAGTGTGTGTGTGGCAAATTCCCAAACCCCAAGTCTAGGAACAGTTCTCAAAGTTCAGTTCAGCAAGTCATCAGATGAAACGTGAGCAAAGGCTTTTGCAAAACCACCGACTGAAATCCACATGTTCCACGATGGAACCCATACGATACCTCAATATCTGATCTTCACTGCTTTGTTCCAAAGTATCTGCCACCCCAAAGGCATTTGATATGTGGCTGTCCACAGGAATACCTGTTTCTCACTACAGATTATCGACAAAGTGGACTCCACTTGATTGCTCCAAAAATCCATACATGGGTTGTAGTAACAGACCCAGTTATTGTTCTTCATCCATTGTTACAGAGACCAGCAGTCAGTTTCTCTCTCTCTCTCCCCTCACTGAGCAAAACAGGCAGCATGTTGTTATAATCTTGCTGTCGTGATGACATCACACACTACTACTCTACTGTCCAGGTGCCTTAAAGGGACATTCCCCAAATAGCAACCTGACTCGTAACATTACAGACAGTGGCCAAATTGAACCTGTAAAAGCATTACACTAATCGCTACACTCCCGTGTTAGTTTTACATAAGTCTATCACGTCACCTCTGTCTCCAGGGAAAACAGACCAGCCTATCCTGCTGCTCCTTATATAAGTTGCTCCTAATAACTCAAGCCCTCCAATACAGGCAACATCCTTATGAATCTTTTCTGCACACTCTCTAGTTTAATCATATCCTTTCTGTTGTGTGGTGACAACTGTAACATGATATCCCATCTCTTGTGATCTTATTGAAACACAAAAGGTATGGGGGGGGTTGAACAGGGTGAGTGCTGAGAGGATACTTTCTCTAGTGGGGGCTTGTAGAAATTGGGGGCATAGTTTCAGAATAAGGAGGCACCAATTTCAGATAGATGAGGAATTTCAGAAGAGGAATTCCTTTTATCATAGAGCAGTAAATCTTTGGAATTCTCTCACCTCAGAGTTGTGGAGGCAGCCACTGAATATATTCAAGCTTCTGAATAACAGATTTCAACTACAGGGGAGCCAAGGCTATGGGGAGAGTGGGGGAAGTGGTGGTGAGTCCCACTATTGGATTAGTCACAATCTTAACTGAATGGCAGAGGGATCTGGGATTCCCAGTGGGAGTACTCCAGTTATGTATGTTGGAAGGATCAGCAATTCGGTCCTGACATATTTCAAAGTGCCAGTCTACATCTGCCCAGTAATTCGCATCAGAGTGTTGCAGACCAGACAGAACCTTAGACACAACAAGGGTGAGGGACAATAGAATGGGCTAGGATCAGAAGATGAATGGGTAAGCAGTCTGGGTGCAATTACAATTTCCATGTAGATGAGGGGATCTGTTACCTCTTGAGGCATGAAAATAACAAGTTGGGGGGGGAGGTGCTCCCATAACTCAGTGAACAGGATTATGATATGGACCAGATAGTCTCCTTTCCACCACTGGAAACATGAATGATAGTATCTGATGGATTGTTAATTATTAATGGTATGAAACTCAATATTTTAATCCTGGGCACTCACACCAGGAGTTGCTTCCCAGCACCTACCTTCCACTCAGATGCTCCCAACCTTTGCCTCTACCCTCGTGCCCATTGCTTCCACAGGGTGCAGAGGGGAGGGGCAAAGACACCACTCTGGTGGAAATGACGGCTGGAGGTTGGGACAGCTCTTCCAAATGTGCCCATCTCCTTGAAGGCATGGCAATGTTCTCTGTCCGAATCCAGAAAACCTGGTAGCTTGCCCTCTGGAATAGGACACTAACATTTCCTTCAGTGTTCTTCTTCCACTCCAGCCACATAAAGAGTTGGTGCTGGAAGGAAAAGACTGAGAACAGGCACAATTTCCCAACATTAGTGGCCAGGTGGGAGGAGAGATTACCAGGAGCCAAGGATGGAACATTTGGTAAAATATCCAATGCATGGTGACATCCATGGGGTCTGCCAGTTGGAGGGTCCCACCTCTGGACCAGGGACACTGCCTTGCTTGGTCCTAATAAAGAAGATATCTTTCCCACATTCTTCAGAGGTGCAGAATGATCCAAGGAGCGCACAAGCTCAGCCACTGCCTTCATAGAATCATGGAGCAATACAGCCAAGAAACAGACCCTTCAGACAAACTTGTCCATGCCGACCAAGATACCCACCTAAGCTAGTCCCATTTGTCCGTGCCTGGCCCATATCCCTCTAAACCTTCCCTATCCAGTGTCTTCTAAATGTTATTGGATCTGCCTCAACCACTTCGTCTGGCAGCTCATTACATATACGCAGCACCCTCTGCATGAAGTAGTTGCCCCTTAAGTCTCTTTTAAATCTCCCCCCTCACCTTAAATCTATGTCCTCTAGTTTTTGACTCCTTGTCCCTGGAAATACAGACTGTGACCATCACCTTACCTATAACCCTTATGACTTTATAAACTTCAATCTTTGTACAAGCCTCAATCCACAAATGACAATCCAACTTTTGACCCATGCTTTGGTGTTAGTGGCAATTAAACCATGGGAGCACAGTGAGACAGTAGTGTTGAGGAACATTCTCACTTGTCAGATGCCAAGCTGTTGGCCCACCATAAACAGCCCTACTCTCAGCCTGGCTGTGACCTACTGAGAAAATGCTGCACTATTGGGGAAAGTGGTAAAACAGAAGCTCCAGCTGCATTTTTAAAAGCTCACTGTTGCAAGGTGCTTTCTTGATAGCGAGGCCAGCTCTTTTGTCCACCCCTCACGGCTCTTTGTCCACCCCTCCCGGCTCTTTGAAGGGGGTGGTGAAAGAGACCATTTGGCCATTGGGTCTACGCTGGCTCTAAGCAGAACAATCCCATCAGGCCCACATCTCATTCTCTTTCACACATGCCCATCAATTCTCTTATTAACCTGGACGTCTCTGGGCTGTGGAAGGAAACCAGAGGACCCAGAGGAAATCCACAGTCATAGGGAGAACGTGCAAGCTCCATACGATAGGACCAGGGATCAGGACCAAATCCAGGTCACTGGAGCTGTGAGGCCGCAGAAATAACTACTGTTACATGGGTTCTGCAGCATTGAGACCAGTGATAGTGTGGGAATGACAACGGTGTGTCTTGAAGCAGACCGTGCGGCATTCCCTTGGACCTGTTGCTCTCGTCCTTCCTGGTGGTGGAAGTCACAGGTTTGGGAGGTATCAGTAGTCTGGGAGAGTAACTATAGTGCTTTTTACACTGAAGCCATTCTGTGTCAGTAGTGCAAGGAGGGAGTATTTTGGGTGCTAGATTGGGAGCCATTCAAACAGACTGATAATTGGTTTATTATTGTCATGTACTGAGAATCAGTGAAAAGCTTTTACAGTGCAAGAGCAGAGGCTGCTTTGTCCCGGGTGCACTCATCCAAATATTCCGTCAGTCTTGGCTTGTGTGGTGTAGATGGTGAAAAGGCTTAGGGGTGTCAGGAGGTGAGTCACTCACTGCAAGATACTCAGCCTCTGACTTGCACTTGTAGCCATAGTATTTATGTGGTAGATCCAGTTAGTTTTTGATCATCGTTGATCACAGGGGACTCAGCAGTCGTAATGCCTTTGAATCTCAAGGGTAGGTGTTTGGACTCTCACTTGTTGCAGCCTACAACACTAAAACAGGTTGTCTGACCAGTTCCACATTCCCTTTGTGGGATCTTCTTGTGCAGAGTTCAGTTGCTACATTTCAGCAGGTTCCAAGGATGTGAAAGATGTTTTAGAAATATAAACTCTTCTGTTGCTCTGTGGACAGAAAGTCTAAGACAGAAAGCAAACTATGCAATTATTGGAAAATGTTTTAACATAATTTATTGCACAGGATGGTTCAATTAAAGTTAAGATTCACATTTGATGGATTATAAAAGGTCCAGCCTTCTACTATACACAAGTCACAGTAACTTTCAAACATACAATTCACATTTAATGTGCTACGATACAATTATTTTTGATAAATTCTTTACCGCACCCCTCAAAATGTCAACACTTCCCAAAGCCCCAGCGACAACCCTGATTAACATCACCATTTATGCCATCTTAATGGTCACCTTTCAATTCTTATAATCAAAGAGCCAAGAGATATCAAACACTTGCAGGGCTGGGACACCATGGACAGAGTAAAGCTCCCTCCACTCTTCCATCACAACATATTTCTCTTTATGATGTACCAAAGGAGTACATGCTGTTAGAGGGAGGGAAAAAATAGCAACCTAAGTTTGACACGAGTGAAGGCTCCTCTCAACAGTCCCAACAAAAACCTTCCATCCATTCAACCTGGGTTGAATTTGGATCCTTTATTCCTCTGTCCCACGTTCTCTGAGACTGAGAGCCACAGAATGGGGTCCACAGTGGGAACACAAGGTCGGATAAGATTAAGGCAACAGGTTTGTAAGAGGCATCAAAGACTTTGGAACCACGGATGACCTTAATACCATATCCTGGGAGGCTTGGAGGTGCCGAGTGCAGAGTCTAAAATAAGTAGGATGGGAGTTGGTGGGGGTGGGAGAGCAAGATGAACAGGAAAATTCAGAGAAGTACATTCAAAGAACAAGTAAACATGATGGGGTGGAGGAGATATGGGGTTCATTGTGTTGTGTGGTACCACCACCATGCTAAATGGGGCAGACTGCAAACATATCTGAGGCAACCATGAGGTGCTGTGAGCCATCAGCAGAAGCAGAGTTGTATTCAACCACAATCTGAAACCTCATGGCCCAGCATGTCCTCCACTCTACCATCACCATCAAATCAGGGGATTGACTCTGGTTCGATGAAAAGTGCAACAGGAGGACATGCCAGGAGCAGCATCAGACATACCTTAAGACAAGGATCAACCTGGTGAAGCTAAGACTGGGCTACCTACAAGCCAAACAATAAACAGCATGCAATAGCAATCCCACAACCAATGGATCAGAAGTTAGCTGTACAGTCCTACCACACTCAGTCGTGAATGGTGGTGGACAATTAAACAGCTCACTGGAAGAGGAGACTCCACAAATGTCCCCATTTTCAATGATGAGGATAAAACAGGGTGTAGATGAGACTTACAAAGACTGGCGAATGTTAGATATGAAGAAAGATCAGCTAGGTTGGGGTTGTTTGATTTGGAGGTGCGGAATATTATCAGCAGCCTAGGCCTGGTGAAGATGAAGGATTTCCTTCCCTTGGCAGATGATAACTATATAAACTTGGGGTGATAGTGAGGAACAGATGAGGTTAAGAATATTTTGGGGACAGTAGGTACAGAAACCCTCCATGTTTGAATAGTAGCCTGGTGCTCAGTTTATGTACCCAAATCTAGTATCGAGTTGAAACTGGGACTGGACTGACAGCTCAGGAGAGACACAATGGATCCACCTCTTTCTTCAATGGGTGACATCTTGTTTTGACACAATGACCCCTAATGCTAGATTCTCTCACAAGAGGAAACATCCTCTCTGCACCCACCTTGTCAAGACCCCTCAGGATCTTAAATATCTCAAATTACCTCTCATTCTTCTAAACTCCAGTGGATACAAGCCCAGCCTGCCCAACCTTTCTTTATATTATTCCAGTTATTAATCTAGTAAACCTCAAAACCGCTGCTAATGCATCAACATCCTTGGTTACACAAGAATGCCCAGTACACAGTATTCTAACTGACACCTTAGTTTTGCATTCAGTTCCCTGCTGTACAGTGGTGCAGAGCTTTAACTTCTGAACAACCCCCAGCAACACTGGATTAGCTTCATGTTGCACTGGTTGTCCTTTTAAAACAAACTCAATCTCATTTCCCTCCTCAGCTGGAAGAGTCTTCCCTCTCTATTGCCATCAATTGGCAGAAGAATTTACCAGAAGAGTGAAGTGATGCATTTTGACAGAAATGGGGAATAAGAAGTTGACATCATCCAAATGGAACCGTTTAAGAGAATGAAGGGTGTGTATGGAAATCACTGTAGTTGATAGAACAAGCTGAGAATGCAGTTAAAAGTCACGAGATCCTTGACATTATTAACAGGTACAGAGTATGAATGCAAGGAAATGGTGCTAAGTCCTTCGCATAACATGTTAAACTGCAGCTGAAGTAGTTGACAATGATTAGGCTTTGGAGTGTGTGCAGAAAAACATCACTGACGTGATGTACCAGCTCTTTCGAGTTTGGAGATGGGGTGCGACAGTGGCACAGCAGTTAGTGCTGCTGCCTCAGAGTTCAGATCCTGACCTTGGTATTATCTGCACATTCCCTCTGGGACCTCGTTGGTGTCCTCCCACATCCCAAAGATGTGAGGGTAGGTTAGCTGGCCACTACAAATTATCCCTTAATATAGGTAAGTGGCAAAAGAATCAGAGGGGTGTTGATGAGTATGTGAAAGAGAGCAAGTTGTAGGGCTATGGGGAATTGGCTGAGAGGACAGGACACTGAGGGATTGCTCTGCTGAGAGCAAGTAGTAAGCAGGGATTTAGCAGAGGTGGTCAAAATCATGCAGGGTTTGGAATGAGAAAGCAGGGAAAAACTAATTCTATGCCAGTGAGCTTAGTAACCAGAGGACTCCGATTCAAAGGGTCGAAATACAGAGTTATTGCAAACTGCCTAGAAGTATAGGATTGGAATTGGGAGAAGCACCACGTGAAAAATATTGCTCGAGGGAAGGAGTGACGGTTTGAGACTAATTGGCAAAGTCCGACAAAGAGCTGGGTCACACTCAAGCTCAATGTCACCATTTGCTGCACAATGTCTCACTTGAGACTGTTGCCTATCTGATCGTTCTGTATGTTATCATTGACGGACAGCAGTTGTTGGCACCAGCTGTTGGTGCTGCCCTCCCCACTGACCCTTTGCCACAATCCAGAGACTAATGGTCATTGGCCCAGAACTCTGGCTGTGCAGCATGCCCACTGGGAATGACCACTTCTGAAACCAGTTGGTTAATGAGGGTCCTGCACACCACAAAGTCCTCCCCCAGTCCCACCCCACTCACTCCTAAAACTGTGTGCAACCAAACTGTCAGGTGGAGAACATGCCAGGCAAAGTATGTTAACCATAAAACAGAAGCACCTGAAATAGACTGCTGGGTATAAACAGCAACAGGCAGAAGGTGATTTTGGAATGTTAACAGAGAAGGGGCAGGTTATGGGAGAACAGCAACTCCACTGTAACCCAGACGAGGAACAGTTCCACCTGCCGAAACACTCAGAGCTGTACTGGTGAAGACAATTACTCCGACCCTCCGAGAGTGAAAACAGGGTCTGCAATTATTATGCAACCATTTCAGGTTGAAATTTTAGAATAAATTAATGTACAATAGTAGTTGAGAAGCAGAGAGCATATAGTACCTTCCTGAAGGATTGACCATTTGGACCCTTAACCTATTGTAGTCCCTTGTTAAGAGGCTAAAGTCCGAGATCTCAGTCCTGAAGAACACTGGTGTGTGCATATTCTGCCCAGCACTGGAGTCGGTAGCATGGTCAGTGAGTGTTCATAACTAGCACTGAACTTAACCAACTTGCCGATAAAATTCTTAGTGACCAATCCACATATCGTATCCTAAAGAATGACCCCACACAGTCACTGAACACTAAGCATAAAGCTTTAATTAAAGAACTAGTCAATAATCGTGAAATTAATTGTCAACTCCAGAAAAAACTAATAAATCAACACCCGCGTGCCCCATATGCTAGAGTAACCATTAAAATTCACAAAAACCCAATTAAAGGCCGTCTACTTATCTGTAGCCAAGATACAGTATACTACAACACAGCAAAACACCTTAGCCAAATTTTGGCACCTTTAGGTAAAACAGCTCAATCTTTCATTAAAGACTCCAAAGATTTTTGTAGTAAAATTAACTCTATTAAAGACACCCACCAACTTGTAAGCTATGATGTTGTGGACCTCTTTACCAATGTCCCAACAACTGAGGCACTGGCAATCACTCGACAGCGCATTATTGATTCCAAAGATAGTTTGCAAACATCTCTTAGTGTTGATAGTATCATTAAACTAATTGAAAAGTGTATATCCACAACGTACTTCACTTGGGGTGACAAAATATTTGAACAAATTCATGGCCTCCCCATGGGTTCCCCATTATCCCCTATTTTAACAGAAATCTTTATGACTAAATTTGAAAACTGTAAACTGCCACTTGCCCCTATTTCCCCAATCTGTTGGTTCAGAAAAGTAGATGATACTTTCGTTGCTCTACATAAAAACCAAGACCCAGCTAAACTACTGAACTACCTAAACGCTCAACATTCCCGCATTAAATTTACCATGGACACTGAAAACAACCGTCAAATTCCTTTTTTAGATGTTTTAGTTACAAGAGATAATGAAGGAAAACTCCAAACTAGTGTGTATCGCAAGCCGACACACACCGACCAATATATACACTACAACTCCAACCACCCTACCCAGGTTAAGAAAAGTATTGTATCCACATTAACAAAACGCGCATTTAAACTCTCTTCAACCCCTAAAGCCCTAGATGAAGAACTCAATCACCTTAAAGAAGTATTCACTGTTGGAAATGGTTACCCGATTAAACTTGTTCAGAAAACCATATCTCAAGTCGCACAACAACCACCCACAACACAGTTTCGGGCTAAAGATCCTTCCCCAGTGCTCATTACCCTTCCATTTATTGGAAACATTAGCTACAAGTTAAAAAGAATGCTAAAAAGTAATGCCAATATTGATTGTGTCTTTAGCAGCAATAGTACTCTAAAAAGTTGTCTCAATGCCTCTGGCAAACAGCCTGCGTCAGTTCCACCCCAACCTAAAAATTGTGTATATAAAATATCTTGTT
>JARFYF010000017.1:1135747-1148987 GCA_030265395.1 Rhina ancylostomus | reverse complement strand
ACTGACTCTGGAGAGGATCCTTCTACATTATTCATCCTTTCTGCAGCTGTAATAGTATCCCTGACCAGTAACGTCACCCTTCCTCCTCATCTCCCACCCCCCCCACCCCCCACTATCCTTTTTGAAACACTGAAATCCAGGAATATTCAATATCCATTCCTGCCCTGGCGACAGCCAAGTCTCTGCAAGAGCCACAATATCATAGTTCCATGTATTTATCCAAGCTCTCGGTTCATCACCCTTACTTCTGATGCTTCTTGCATTTAAGTAAAGGCACTTTAGCCCATCCACCTTACTACTTTTATACCCTATACTTTGCTTCTCCTTCCTCACAGCCTCTCTACATGTTAGATCTGGCTTTACTCCATGCACTTATTCCACTGACCTATCCCTCCAGTTCCCATCCCCCTTGCAAACTAGTTTAAACCTTCTCGAACCACACTAGCAAATCTGCCTGTAAGAATATTGGTCCCCCTTGAGTTCAGGTGTAATCCATCCAATCTGTACAGGTCCCACCTCTTGTAATTAAGCTGGTTCAGCTGGTATTTACAATCCACCACTTGTCATACACAGTCAATTTTTTCTGCTTTATCTACCCCAGTATCTCTTTCATCATCATCTGAATTAGTTTGTTCCTCCTTTGTTCTTAATTCTTAACCTTATCTGAAACATCTCTTCCTCAAAGACATTGTTCTGCTCCAGTTTTCCCTGCTAGCTTTTGGTTCCATTCCGCCTGGGCCAAATCCACTCGCAATTGCCCCTCCTTAACTATAGAGCTGCGAGTATATTGCAGCGGTAGGAAAACGTTCTGAGGGCCACGATTCATCTGCACTTGCAAGGGACGGGATTAATCCAAGGTAGCCAGCATGACTTTGTCAGAGGGAGACCTTGTCTGACTAATCTTGTCTGACTCAATGGGGCATACAACACAATAGCAGGAAGGCCTTCATATAACATTGTAAAACATTGGTTCAGTCACAGCTGTAACGTCACAAGCTACATGGTCACCACACTACAGGAAGGATATGACTGCTCTGGAGAGGGTCCAGGGGAGATTCACCAGGATGGTGGCTGGATGGGGGAGATTGGAGAGGCTGGGTTTGTCTATCATTAATGGCTAAGTCATTAGAAGCATTTAAAGTGGAGGTAGCTATGAAAGATTGGGGGATTTGAGGGCTGTGGGGAACTGGCACAGAGGCCTGGGGCAGAATGGTGGGACAGGCTTGACGGGCCGAGCGGCCTACTGCTGCTCCTGTTTTTTCCTGAACTTTCCTTGGAGGAAAGCAGGCTGAGGGGATGCCCTGACTGAGCTATACAGAGCTCTGAGGATAGATAGGGTCGATCATCAGAAACATTTCCCCACTGTAGAACCAGCTAAAACCAGAAGGCAAAGGTTTAGGGTGAGGGGTACAAGGTTCAGAGGGGACTTGAGGAGGACTTCTTCCACCCGGGGGTGCAAGGGGGGTGGGATCTGAAACACTCTCCCCGAGAGGGCAGAGACTCTCACAACATTTAGGAAGCATCTGCACAAGCACTTCAATCACCAGGACAGAGAAGGCAACAGACCAAGTAATATCATTAGCGTATGTGGTCAGTGTGGACATGGTGGGCTGAAGGGCCTGTTTCTGTCCTGTATGGCTCCATGACACTAATATCTTCTATAATTGAATAATTGCTTGCCATACTGATTAAACTATGGAACAATAAACGTGTCCATATCGCACTCCATCTGCCAGTTTCTTGACAGGCACACAACCTGGCTCGGCAATCCCCACCCTCCCACAGCTTCAACTCCCCCCAGCTTTGTGCCATCACCAAACTTGGGTACGTTACAATTGGATCCTACTCTCAGATCTCTGTGTGCATCTGCTGGTCCCTGTACGTGAAAAGCGAGAGGAGGCTGTGCATCAACAAGCAACTGAGAACACAAGTGGGATATTAGTCTTTATAGCAAGGGACGTACAGTATACACATTGGGAAGTTTTGCTGCAGGGTTTCAACCTGAAACGTCGACGATTCCTCTCCCCCACAGATGCTGCTCGACCCGCTGAGTTCCTCCAGCAGTCCGTTTGTTGATCAAGTTTTGCTACGTGTGTACAGGAAGTTGCTGAGACCACACCTGGAGTTCTTAGACTGAAGGTTCAAAGAAAGTCGACTGGCTGATGCTTGATGAAGGGTCTCGGCTTGAAACATCGACTAGTTATTTCCCTCCATAGACGCTGCCTGACCCGCTGAGTTCCTCCAGCACTTTGTGTGTTGCTCCAGATTCCAGCATCTGCAGAATTTCTTGCGCTCATGACTAGTGTCAGGTTGTAAATCCCAGGCAGATTACCAAAGAACGAGAGAGGAAATGGCGATTAAAGTAATGGAGGCAAATAAATGAGAATCCAAATGTTCTATCGGCAAATGGGGGAGAGGGACTCCATAAGGACACAGATGGAAACGCACCCGGATGCTGAGGGCAGTGATCAGATGCTGAAGATGATGTGTGAGCCCCTACTGCAGACTAGAGACAGGAGAACATTTCACCTGTGGTCACCACGAAGGAGATTGCTGCCAAAGTTATAGTGGAGGAGGAAATAGTTGAGACACCGGATACATTAAAAAATTGAGGGCCATGGAGGTAGTCAACAAATTGGCTCAGCCTAAAGCGGGTAAGTCACCAGGACTGGATGGGACGCATCCTACCATGTTGAGGGAAGGATGGGAAGAAATTGCTAGAACCCTGACCATAATTTTCCACTGCTCTTTGGATACAGGGGTGGTGCCAGAGGGGTGGAGAGTGGCACCACCCCTATTTCTTCCTTAATGATAGTTTCAAGCATTCTCCCGACTGCAGATGGTTTCTCTTCCCACAAATGCTGTCCGACCTGCTGAGCTTTTCCAGAATTTTCTGTTGTTTTTTCATATTTCCAGATTCTGCCATTTTTTATTGGAGAGGCTGGGATCTTTGGAGAAGAGAAGATTGATGATAAGGGGTGTGCACCGAGTGGACAGTGGGAGGATGCTCCCGTCGGTGGGGAGGGCATGGGGATTAAATAAAGGCCAAGAGAATTGAGTGACAAGAAGAGAATTGTTTTTATACAGCGTGGTGGGAGTTGGGAATGTGGTGGAGGCAGGTTCCATTGTGGCCTTCAAGAAGGATTTGGATAAATACACATTGAAGAAAACTTTGCAAGGCTACAGGGAAGGGAGTGGAGTGGAACTGGAAACTTACTCTGGTGGAGATCCGGTCTCAACATGATCGGCTGAATGTTTTTTTCTGTGCTGTAAACATTCCATGATTCTAACTACCAGATTATTAACTAACACTTTTTCATTGCACAATACTAACTGTAAAATAGCCTGTTCCCTCCTTGGATGCTCCGCAGTAGAACACCATCCCTTCTACAAGCCACGAACTCATCCTCGACAACTGACATGGATTGTGATTGCAATATTTGCTGACAGCAGGGTGATTTAAGAGGCCTGAAGGAGGTTTTGAAGGGATAAGTGAGCAGGTAAAAATCAGGCAAATGGTGTGTAATGTGGGGAATGTGAAATCACCATTTTGTCAAGGAAAATAAATAAAAGCATATCAGCACAGGTAGATAGATGGTGGTGCAGAATGTGTTTGGAACACTTGCCTTCATAGGTCAGGGCAATGAGTACAGGAGTCGGGACACCAGGTTATAACTGTACAAGACGTTGGTGAGACACCCCTCGGAGACACCTCTTGGTGAGAGCTCTCTTGTGTGCGGTTCTGGTCACCACACGACAGGAAGGATGTCACTAAGCTAGCAAGGGTGCAGAAAAGATTCATAAGGATGTTGCTGGGACTGGACTGCTTGAGTTATAAGGAGGCGGATCAGGGCCAATTGCAGGCAAATGGGACTAGCTCAGGTAGGCACCTTGGTTGGCATGGATGCATTGGACGAAGGGCCTGTTTCTGTGCTGTATCACTCTAATGGCTGTGATTGATACAGTAAATCAGCACGCTTGTGACTTTGGTGGTACCAGACCAGCAGATTTTCTGTGTCTCTTGTTATAAATACTCCAATATACTTTTAACTTACTTTTTAAAAAGCTGTTACACAATAACGCGCCAGTGAAGCTGATAAGTTTCAAAAGTGCAGCAAGACAGACCCAGGTAAGTTTAAGCATTATGCGGCATAGATTGGGTGAAGAGTGAGAAACTTTTCCCCATAGGTGAGGTGTCTAAAACCACAGGGCATGGGTTTAGGGGAAGGGGTAAGAGGTTTGGACAGGAGCTGAGGAAGAAGACTTTTCCCAGAGGGTTGGAATCTGAAACTTGAGGGGTTGGTGGAGGCAGAGACTCTCACAACATTTAAGGAGCACCTATTGAGCACTTGAATCGCCAAGGCAGAGAGGGCTATGAACCAAGTGCTGGTAAGTGGGATTAGTATAGAAAGGTATTTGGTGGCTGGTATGGACCAGATAGACTGAAGGGCCTATAACAATAAACATTGTTATCCACCAAAATTCCAGATCTTGGAACCATTCCCTCAGACTGGCAGGAAGTGAATGTCACCAACTATTTGAGAAAGGAAGGGTAGATAACGGGGAACTGCACAACCGGCGACCTGAAATCAGTGGGAGGGCAAGTCAGAATCTGCAGAAACAGCAGCAGGGAATTTAGCAAATAACAAAGGACTGGGCAGAGTCAACATGGGTTTATGATAGGGAAATCATGTTTAGCAAATCTGTTAATTTTATAAGGTTGCAGTAGGCAGAGTTGGTAAGGGGAAATCAATGGATGTGGTGTATCTGGCCCTTCAGAAGGTCTTCAGTAAGGTGTACTGATGAAGTTAACAAACAAAACAAGAGCATGTGTATGATGTTGAGGTCTGGGAGGCCACCAGATTAGAAAACAGGCAATGTAATTCTCTGTTTCAAAAAGGGAGGAAGACAGAAGGCAGTGAACTGTAGGCCAGTTAGCTTAACATTATGGTTGGCAAGAGGCTAGAGTCAATAATTGAAGAGGAAATAACTAACCATTTAGGAAAGCTGGATATAATCAAACTTAGTCAACACAGTTTCATGAAAGGTAAATCATGTTTGAAACATTTGCTCAAATTCTTTGAGAATGTAACAGAGAACTGATACAGGGGAACCAGTAGATGTGGTGTATTTAGATTTCCAGATAGGTATTTGACAAGCTTCCACATAAGATGCTGATGCATAAATTAAGAGCCCAAGGTATTGGAGGAAGTGTGTTAGAATGGATTGAAAATCATTATCATGTAGAAAATGAAGAGTTGCGATAATTGAGCCCTTTTCAGGCTGGACGGATGTAACTAGTGGAGTAGCCCAGGGATTGGTCCTTGGCACACAATTGTTCACTGTTTACTTTAATGACCTGAAGGAGGAAACAAAATGTAACATTTGCTGATGATAGAAAATTAGGTGGAAGGGCATGTTGTGATGAGGACATTGTGACTCGGTAACAGGATATAGAGAGATTGTGTGAGTGGATGAAAACCTCTGTGCTGTACTGCTCTATGTTCTAACCTGGCAAATGGAGTGTAAGGTGGGGAAGTGTGAGGTCACGCACTTCACTAAGAGGAATCATTAAATGAAGGGAGACTGCAAGTGGGTGAAGTTCAGAGGGATCCAGGAGTTCCATTACACAAAAAGTTAGCAGGCAGGTCCAACAAGTGGTTGAGAAAGCAAACAGCATGTTGGCCTTTATTGCCAGGGGTTGGAGTTTAAGAACAGAGACGTTTTGTTACAGGGTGTTGGTGAGACCACACCTGGAGTACTGTTCGTGGTTCTGGTCTCCTTACCTAATACAGGACACAGTAACATTGGAGGCAGTCCACAGGAGTCACCAGGGTAAATTCCTGGGAGGAGAGGCTTGTCCTGTCAAGAGAGGCTGGACAGTTGGGTCTGTGTTCCTCCAGCTCAGAGGAATGAGGGGCGACCTGATTCACACGTACAAGACCCTGAGGGGGTTTGACAGGGGAGGTGTCGGGATGTTTTCACCAGTGGGAGTCACACACAAGGGGACAGAGTTACAAAGTACGGGGCTGGTCAGTTAAAGCTGAGGCAGAGCAGTGATAGGTGGACAAAGACTGAAAGCAGGGTGGGAACAGGGTGGTGGTAGACAGGTGCAGGGGAGGAGGGGAGAGCAGTGGTCCCCACTCTGCTCTGCCCTCCTATATATTGGGCTTCCCTTGTTCCTATCTTCAGTCCTGGAGAAGGGTCCTGACCCGAAACGTTGAGCGCCTGCTTTTCTCCACGGATGCTGCCTGGCCTGCTGAGTTCCTCCAGCATCATCGTGTTTTTCTTCAAGTGATGGTAGATCAAGTTTTCGACTCCCCTACCCCGGGAAAAAGTCTGTGACCATCCACCTTATCTACAACCCTCATGATTTTATAAACCTCCATAAGGTCACCTCTCAGACCCCTTCACTCCAGGGAGAACAGTCTCCTTATAGCCCAAGCCCTCTAGTCCCAGTAATGTCCTGGTGAACCTTAGCTGCCCCCTCTGCAGCGTAAACCCATCTAATAGCTGGGCAACCAGAACTGCACCAAGTGAGGACTCACAATGACAAACAACTGTAACATGACGTCCCAATGCACATCCTCATTGCCCCGCCCGATGAAGGCATGTGTACCACCATGTACTTGTGCTGCCCCAAGGTCTCTCTGTTCTAGAACACTCCACAGGACCCTGCCGTTTACTGTGCCAGCCCTGCCTTGGTTTAACTTTTCAACATGCAACACCTCGCACTTGTGCAGATAAATTCCATCGGCTGTTCCTTTGCCACTTTCCCAGTTGATCTGGATCCAGTTGTAAACGTAGATCACCATCTTCACCGTCCACTATATCTCCAAGCTGGTACATGAGATCAGCATAGATGGGTACTTGGTCAGGAGGGACATGGTGGGCCGATGGGCCTGGTTCTGTGCTGTACGTGATGGGCCGAAGGACCTGGTTCTGTGCTGTGTGACTCTCCCTCTCCTTTGAACTCTGTTGCTTTCACATCATCAAATGCGTGACTCAGCTCTCAGGATCAGGGTGTCAGTGGCAGGCTGCCCCTGAGGAGGTAGTGGTGAGCTGCCTCCCCGAACCATTGCTCCAGGACTCAGGAGTCCTGAGGAACTTCCAATTCAGATCAGGAGCGGCTTGAGGCAGGTCCCTTACCAACATAAGACATTCACCTGCCAACATATTCCCTGCTTCGTTTGTGGCATTCCCAGTGTTCCAGCAGGGGTACTGCGGGGCTGGCTGCTTCAGTTCCTGTGATACGTAGAACAGTCCGGGCCCTTCAGCCCACAATATTGTGCTGATCAATCTGACCCTTCCCTCCTACACAGCCCATAACCCAACATTTTTCTGACATCCATCTGCCTATCTAAGAGCTTTTTAAATGTCCCTGTTGTATCAACCTCTCCCACCACCCTAGCAGTGTGTTCCAGGCACCCACCACTCCCTGTGTAAGAAACCCACCTCTGACATCTCCCCTAAACTTTCCTCCAAGCACCTTAAACAGACATCCTCTGGTATTGGCCATTGCTGCCCTGAGGAAAAGGTGCTGGCAGTCCTCTCTACCTATCCTTGTCATAATCTTACACATCTCTTTCAAGTCACCTCTCATCCTGCATCACTCCAAAGAGAAAAGCCCTAGCTCGCTCAACCTTTCCTCATAAGACATGTTCTCTAATTTAGGCAGCATCCTGATAAATCTCCTCTGTACCTTCTCTAATGCTTCTGCATCCTTCCTATTATGAGGTGACCAGAACCGAACGCAGTACTGTAAATGTGGTCTAACCAGAGTTTTATAGAGCTGCAACATTATCTCATGGCTCTTGAACTCCATCCCCTGACTAATGAAGGCCAGCACACCATATGCCTTCTTAACCACCCTATCAATTTGCATGGCAACTTTGAGGGAGCTTTGGTCTTGGACCCCAGGATCCCTCTGTTCCTCCACACTGCTAAGAATCCTGCCATTAACCATGTACTCTACCTTCATGTTTAATCTTCCAAGGTGTATCACTTCACACTTTTCTGGATTGAACTCCATCTGCCACTTCCGGCCCAACTCTGCATCCTGTCTATATCCAGTTGTAATCTGCAACAACCTCCTACACTATCTACAACCCCTCCAACCTTTGTGTCATCTGCAAACTTACTAACCCATACCCCCCACTTCCTCATCCAACTCATTTATACACAGAGCAGGGGTCCCAGAATAGATCCCTGCAGAACAACACTAGTCACCGACCTCCAAGCAGAATACTCTCCATCTACTATCACCCTCTACCTTATATGGGCAAGCCAATTCCAAATCCACACAGCTAAGTCTCCATGGATTCCATGCCTCATGACTTTCTGGATGAGCCTACAATGGGGAACCTTGTCAAATGCCTTACTAAAGTCCACATACACCACATCCACTACCTTCATCTATTTGTTTTGTCACCTCCCCCAAAAAACTCAATTAGGCTCGTGAGGCATGACTTGCCCCTCATAAAGCCATGCTGACGTAGCTTTATGAATTGCTGTTGAAATCAATTTTAAAAGTAGAGTCATAGACTCTTGGAGTCATAGAGTCATGGAAACAGGCCCTTTGGCCTAACTTGTTCACGTGGACTCTGTTGCCCAGCAAGCTAGTCCCATCTGCCTGCGTTTGGCCCAAAACTCTCTAAACCTCTCCTAGCCATGTACTTATCTAGATGGCTTTTAAACATTGCTGATATGCCTGCCTCAACCACTATTTTTAATAAAGGAAACAGTTAACAAGAAATAAAAGAAACATTTAATGTTGCCATTATCCATTGTTTGTAATTTCGAATGATACTAGCAAATATAAAGCAATTTGATTGGGCTTTATGATTGATTCTTATTGACTGTATTTTTCAAATGTGATTTTTTTGAATAAAGAATGATCAAATTATGTTTTGCATACTCACATTTTCATCTTGCTTCTGTTTTAAACTTTGGTCTTTTTTGCTTAGGTGTTATCAGAATTAGATATAACAGTTCCTCTCCAGCTGTTGATAAGTATGTTTTCTGATGGAGTGAACTCAGTCAAGGAACTGGCTAATCAAAGAAATGCAAGAACCAGTGAGCAGCCAGGAAACCAAACTGCTCGAAGGGTAATGTTTCAAACCGTGTCTCTTTCCATTAACTGTAAAGATTTTATATTTGCTTCTACTAATTTATCATAATTGACTGGAGTTGAACAGATGCACTGACATGAGTTGGCTCAGCGAATTCTCCTTTCCTCCTCCATGTATATTCCTTGCAGACAGTTGGCTTAGATTACAAATTTGCTACTGAGTTCTTTCCTAGTTTAGCTGAATCATTGTATCTAAATGTTGCACCTAGTCAGTAGGAGAACTTGGATACGTAGCAACTGAGATGCATTGAAATACTGATAGTAGTTTAGTGAGAAAATCTATCTGTGCTTTCCTGCAGGTTCAGTTCTAAGTCTCTTTTGTCATAGTCAAGTTTATTGTCATATGCACAAGTAGATGTATGGACAGGTGCAATGATAGACACATAGCATTTGATACACAGCATTCACAAGAAAAACATAAACATAAATTATACAAAATTCTTTCTTGTATAAGAACGCAAAACAAAGTGCATTGTAATATAAGCTAAAAAATATATGGTTGCTGTGGTAATCAATTTGCATATTGAAAATCTGATAACCAAACAATTTTACTTCTGGCATGATTACCACTACCAGATTGCTTTGAGTTTTTCTCCCCCACAATAGCAAATTGTATGCCAACTGTATGAAATAGTTTTGAAGCCATCCATGATATTTCATGATTATCACTGCTGCTTGGGGTGGCGATTGAAATCCAATGCCTCTCCACTTGGCTTGAATATTATTGTCCTGCAGTCATTATTGCGTGCCTTTTAGCAGCCGACCTCAAGTAGCATTTCCAGAATCTGACAACTGGTTGACCATCCCTTAGGAATTAATAAGATGTGGCCTAAGGGAAGCTGGGGAACAGGGGTACAATCAGTGAAATATTATCTCCATAAGTGAAGGAAATGAACTCAACACTCTTTCTTTATATCATTGTCCTAATGAATACATTTTTCCTCTTTTAGGTCAGTGTTGTTTCAGATCCTGGTCGCCGAGGCCAGCATGTTACTCTTAGTCCATTTCCTAGCCCCTTTCGGAGCCCATTCCGTAGCCCAGTGCGTAGTCCATTCCGTGGTTGCTTTAAAAATTTCGGCACTACAGGAGGAAGAAACATTGACTTCGACTCTGATGATGATGAAATGAACTTGCCTTGCTTCATCCTGATGTTTGATTTGATATTGAAGCAGGTAATGATTTTGTTACTCCATTTCCTGCAATGACAGGTCGTAAATCATTTTTGTGAGCCATGTATCACAGAATCACACAAAAGTTATAGCACGGAAGGAGATATTCAGCCCATCATGTTTATGCCAATCCTTTGCAAGTGCAATTTAGCTACTCACATTCTTTTGCCTTCTTCCCATAGCTGTGTAGATGTTTTCTTTGAAGTACTCATTCAGTTCCCTTTCGAATGCTATTATTGAATCTATAATATTTGAATATCACAATTGATTTGGTGTATGTGTTAGTGCTCCTAAGGCTAGCGTTTTAACGTTGCCATCAGTTTAAGTTACTGTATTGCAATGTAAACATATATTAGCAAAGATATGCAAAACAATATAGATACATTTAATCCAAGACCACATCAGAAGTAATTAACTCTTTTATCTCAATACTAACAGATGGAATTGCAAGATGATGGTATGGTCCTGGGTCTTGACCATGGATTGTCCAAGGACATAATTTCCATCATAAACAATGTATTTCAAGCACCGTGGGGAGATTCTCATACTTGCCAGAAGGACGAAAAAGCTGTTCAATGCAACCTTTGTCAGTCCAGCATTTTGTGCTACCAACTAGCTTGTGAATTGCTGGAGCAACTGACACCAAAAGAGGAAATCAAATTAGTGGTAAGGAAAGGGCAGGAGTAGATCAAAATATAATTTGGGCAAAAGCTAAAAATGGATCACTTTTTTAAGGTGATGTTATTTAATAATCTTTGCAATTTTATAATGTGTTGCAGTTGTTTCATTCTTTGTTCTGGAAAAGTGAAAATTTCCTGATGATCACTCCCAAACCTCTTCTTGAACCCCTATAATGGCTTTTCCACTTGTTTAAGCAAGAACAAATGCAAGGAAATTATGGACAACTTTGAATAATTCAAGTTTGAAGCCGTCTGGTCCCATTGCTATTTGTTGCTCCCTGTCTCAGGCATGAACCAATTCTAGCTTTCTACCTTGCCTCCAAGCACCCACCTTGTTTGCATGGCCCACTCTTTTCCTTCTCATCCAGAAACCAATTCTTTTCTTATGACCTATTTCCTCCTAAGTAGCCCTTGTGCTCAAATATAGTTGCTTAACTACAGGAAGATTTCTTCATCTCCTTTCCACATCAGTGTCACTCTTCTAGCTTGACACTGCTATCTTTGCAAAACTCTATTTCTAACACCATCCTTATCCCTTTTCAGAATTCTTGAATGTAGAATTTTCTCAAATATCCATGTTTATCTTTTCAATAATTATTAGACTTTATTCAGTTGTATTCTGCTTCTGCTTAATGTTTGAAACAGAATGTATAACTTGTCATGCAGCTTCCAAGTCAGCATGTATTTGTTCTCCTTCAGGAACCCACTGACAGCTTTGAAGAAAGTATGCTATTTTCTAGGCCTGAATTCACTATAGGTTTTGAAGGAGATGACGACAATTCAAAAGAGGAGGAAAATCTAACATCCAATAATGGATGTGAAGAAAATCTTGGTATACAATGTTTGTTATTATTTTAATTAACGATGCTATTGTTTAAAAGTTTCTAAAGCTTCATCTATTATATGAGCAGTGGTTGCAATTCATAAAGTAATTAATTAAATGGGAAGTACATTGAGACATCCAAGGATACTTGACAAATGGAAACAATTATCAAACTGTTTTATAATGCTATCTACTTTTGAAAAATTGCTAAAAAGTTACCACTATGAAGTATATGGTTTTACCTTGAAGGATATCGATTATATGCCAAATGAAAAATGTAGTGTATATAAAATCAGCATTTATTTATGAACCTTAGTATATTGTTGTACAGGCACTTCACCTTTAGTGGAGGGTTGCTGCAATAAATGGGGGTGGCCCAGAATAATGAATATTATGTTTATAGTTTTATTTGTGTCTCCTTGTTCATGCTTGCAGTGACACCAAGAGACAGTGAGACCTTGAAATCCACAGACAATGCAGAAAGGAAGCAAGTCATTATGTAGAACTTGTAGTGCATCATGTAATGAGTTAATGGATATCATAGCAAAATGATATGTTACACTTGGAATGTGTCTGTTCCAGGCAGAAACAACAGGGTGAATTTTTCCCAGTTGTCCAAGGTAATTTTGGAGAAAAGACATGAAAACTCATGTGCAATGAAAGCTTTGTGGTTGTTTTCCTGCACTAAAGTTACAATAAACAATTGCGGTGATTAAGAAAAATAATCGTCAATACAGGAAGAGGTTTGAGCAGCAATCCACAATAATACTAATATACTGTATATTAATACTAATCTATATTGGTAGTCATAGGGGAAGAACGTAGTAGCAGAGTAGTTGCCACAGTTCATTCTGCAGGTCTCTTCTGTAGCGGTCCAGTCCACTCATGTGAAAGGGATGTAAGGAGTCCACTGATAGGGGCACTGAGGAAAATATTTTAAGTGCTTTTATTTTGTGTCTGATGTTGTCAAGGTTGGTATCCCATCACAATTTTGGATAGTCTTTGCATTTTCAGGAATTTGACCCAGCAACAATGGAGGAACATTAAGTCAGGACAGTTTATGAGTTGGAGAGGAATCTAAAGGTGGTGGTCTTCCCATGCACTTACTGTTCTTGTCATTCTTTGGGGTAGAGGTTGTGGGTTTGGCAGGTGTTGTTGGAGTAGCCAGGCTGAATAACTGCAGTGCATTTTGTGATCAGTATTGCACCCATGCTATGCCTTTGGTGCTATTCAACTGGGCTTCTTTGTCCTGGTTGTTGTGGCACTTGAGAAACAAAGGACTGTAAATGCTGGAATCTAGATGAAAAACACGATGATGCTGGAGGAACTCCGCAAGCGAGGCAGCATCCGTGACGACAAGCGGACAGACAACGTCTCAGGTCAGGACCCTTCTTCAGGACTGAAAGTAGGAAAAGGGGAAGCTCAATATATAGGAGGG
>JARFYF010000017.1:1096036-1108903 GCA_030265395.1 Rhina ancylostomus | reverse complement strand
CAACTTTGTATTGTTCTATTTCTCTTCTTGCATAACTTGTAGCTCATATAAAGTTGGCTTCTTTTCCCTTTGTGCTTTATGGAGGCTTAGCTGTTACCCATGTGACTACAGGCATAGTCTGACAATGATCAAAGATGTGCCATGGGGATTGGTGCTGGGGCCTCAATCCTTCACAATTTGTATTACTAAATTGGATGAAGGCTCTGAAGGTATGTTTGCCATATTGCAGAAAATGCTGGAGAA
Organism: Rhina ancylostomus; assembly: GCA_030265395.1. Taxonomy (NCBI): domain Eukaryota; kingdom Metazoa; phylum Chordata; class Chondrichthyes; order Rhinopristiformes; family Rhinidae; genus Rhina; species Rhina ancylostomus. The sequence continues at coordinate 1,108,660 of JARFYF010000017.1, read as the reverse complement.
ATTCTGTAGGTCAGATAGTGTCTGTGGAAAGAGAAACAATTCCAAGTTCATCAGAACTTGGAAAGATAGAAATGAGTTAGTCCAGGTGGCAGAGAAGGTGGGGAGGGTGATGGGTGAAACAAAGCAAATTTCTTTGGGTGAAATAATGTCACTGAGGTAAGAAAGTAAGTTCTGAAGAGAATGTAATGGGTTACTCAGGGATATTGATAGCTTTAGATCTGGCAAATGGTGTACAATGTGGGAAACATGTGCCATTGTCCATTTTGAAAGAAAAAATAAGAAAACCATATTTTTGAGAGATCACAGAGCTCAGATGCAGAGGAATCCGAGTTCCTAGTGCAAGGTTTGCCAAAACAATCACCAATAGCCTGTCATGGTCCAACTATGTAGATGCCATGGCCAAGAAAGAGCAGAAATTCAGCATGTTCCCGCTGACCCTCACTATGCACCATAGAAAGCATCCAATCCGGATGAATCGTGACTTAGTATGGTAACTATTCTGTCCAAGACCGCTAGAAACTGCAGAGAGTTATGGACACAGCTTAGCGGAAACCAGCCTCCCCTCCATGGACTCAGTCGTTATTTCTTGCTGCCTTGGTAAAGCAGCTAATATAATGAAAGACCCCACCCAACCTGGACATTCTTTCTTCTCTCCCCTCCCATTCGGCAGAAGATACAAGAGCCTGAAAGCACGTACCACCAGGCTCAAGGACAGCTCTTATAAGACTACTGAACAGTTCCCTTGATCAATAAGATGGACTCTTGACCTCTGTCTACCTCGTCATGGCCTTGCACCTTATTGTCTGTCTGCACTGCACTTCCTCTGTAACTGTAACACTTTATTCTGCATTCTGTTATTGTTTTACCTTTTACTACCTCAATGTACTGATGAGATGAAATGATCTGAATGGATAGCATGCAAAACAAAGTTTTTCACTTTACCTTGGTACATGTGACAATAATAAACCAATTTTCCAAGTAATTATGCAGACTAACAGTGTTACTGTTTGTTGCTGGGGAATTGAATACAAAGGCAAGGAAATTATGCTTCAGTTATCTAGGTCATTGGTGAGCCCATATCTGGAGCACTGTTTACAGTACATGCTTCTTTGCATTAGAAAAACAATATTAGAAGTGATTCAAAGCGTGGTTACTAGACAAACCTGGAATGACGTGTTGTGTTAGGAGGAAAAGTTGTTCCAGCCTGGCTTGTATCCAGTTTAGAATAATGAAAGGCAACTTGATTAAGAACATCTTGCGGGGTCTTGATAGGGTGGGAGAATCTAGAACAAGTACACCGTTTAAAAGAAAGAGTCGCTCATTTAAGACAGATGAAGCAAAGGTTTTCATAGGTTCTGAATCTTTGGAACGTGCTTTCTCAAGGAGCAGTGGCAGCAGTCTTAGAATATTTTTAAGGCAGGTGCAGATAGATTCTTGACAAGCAAGGGGGTAAAAGGTTATTGTGGGCATCAGGAATATAGAGTTGAGGTTTCAATCTGATCAGTCATAACCTTGTTGAATTGTAGATCTGGCTCAAGGGGCTTAGTGGCCTACTCATAACTGTAATTCACAATGATCATTTGTACAACTGGATTACTTACAAGAGACCTAGGGATAATAAAAATTGAACATCTCAATCCTGATCACTAGGCCAGTGTGACAGAGATCAGGTAGGATGCTTCAGTTCAACAGAGCCTTGGTCAAGATTCATCTGGAGTACTGTTTTCTTGTCGGGGCACCACAGCCTGGGAAAGAGGTATTTGTCTAGGAGATGCTACAGTGCAGATTAATGTGAATCATGTTGGTGCTGAAGGAATTAAATTACAATTTTCTTCTGATTTTTTTAAAATCTAGTTGTGTTGCTGAAGACTTTAAAAGGATTTGTTAGTATAAATATGAACATCCTATTTTCTCTGGCAGTGACGTCCAAACAAGAAACACAAAATTGGAGCCAAAAGTGTTTGTGAAATTGGAAGCACTTTCTTTCAGAAAGGGAAGCTAAAGTGTGGAAGTCTGTCACTACAAGTCTCAGGATAGGTTAGGTTTGCAGTTCTGGAGTTCCTCAGTGCAATGCTCTGGGCCTAGCAATGTTCTGGTGGCCTTCTTTCGATCATAACATCAGAAATGGTGACTTTTTTGCTGATAATTCCACAATGTTCTTTTTGCAGTTTATCAGGAAGTGAAGCAATCTATGTCTGCATGGAGTAAGATCTAACGTTCAGGCATGAGCTGATCAGTGGTAAGTTACATATTAACCACATAAGAGCCAGACAATGACCATTTCCAACAAGAAATGGTTCGGTAATTGGTTTATTATTGTCACATGTACTGAGATACAATGAAAAGCTTTGTTTGCATGCCATCCAGACAGATCATTCCATACATAAAGTACATTGAGGTGGTAAAAAGGAAAAACAATAACAATGCAGAATATGGTGTTACAGTTACAGAGAAAGAGCAGTGCAGGTAGATAATTAAAGTGCGAGGGCCATGATGAGGTAGATTGAGAGATCAGGAGTTCTTTATTATACAAGAGGTCTGTTCAAGAGTCTTATAACAGCAGGATAGAAGCCGTCCTCGAGCCTGGTCGTGCATGTTCTCAAGCTTTTCTATCTTCTGCCTGATGGAAGGGGGGAGGAGAGAGAATAACTGGGCTGGAGGGGTTTTTGATTATGCTGCGCAGAAGTGTAGACAGAGTCAGTGGAGGGGAGACTGGTTTTCATGATAGACTGGGCTGCGTTCACAACTTTTCATAATTTCTTGTGGTCTTGGGCAGAACAGTTGCCGTACTGAACTGTGATCCATCTGTAAAAAGAATTGGTGAGGGTCATTGGGGACATGCTGAATTTCCTTAGCCTTTTGAGGAAAGTAGAGGCACTGGTGTGCTTTTTTGGCTATAATGTCTACGTTGCTGGACCAGGATGAGTTATCAGTGATGTTTACACCTAGGAACTTGAAGCTGTCAAAATCAGGTTTATTATCACTGACGTATGTCATGAAATTAGTTGTTTTGCGGCAGCAGTATAACCATCTGCAGCTTGGCACTATCAATACAGACGGGAGTGTACTCCGCCAGCTATTGTTTTGCTGACATCGAAGGAATGGATGTTGTTGTGACACTATGTCACTAGGCTCTCTATTTAAGCAACTTCCCTTGCCATTCAGTTACACTATTATTGAACTTGCCACCGTCAACATTCTTGTGGGATGGGGAGGCGGTCATATTAGACTGTAAGATTGGGCCATTCGATCATGGCTGATTTACTTTTCCCTCTCAATCCCCCATTCTCTTCCCCACAATCTTTGACACCCTCACTAATCAAGAACCTATCAACCTCCGCTTTAAATACACCCAATGACTTGGCCCCCACAGCCGTCTGTGGCAATGAATTCCACACCCTCTGGTTAAAGAAATTCCTCCTAATCTCTGTTCTAAAGGGACATCCTTCTATTCTGAGGCTGTGCCCTCTGGTCCTGGACTCTTCCACAACTGGAAGCATCCTCTCCACGTCCCCTCTATCCAGGCCTTTCAATATTTGGTAGGTTTCAATGAACCTTTATCCTTCTAAGCTCCAGTAAGTACTGGCACAGAGCCATCAAACACTCCTCATATGTCCTCAACTGACCAGACAGTTATCTGGATTAGCCAGGTAACTACTATGGCTACAAAACAAGTCAGAGGCTGGATAGGATATTCTCCAGTGAGCGACTCTGACTCATCTCCTGATACTCCAAAGCCTTTACGTTGTCTACAAGACACAAGTCTGAAATAAAAAAAACAAGTTGCTGGATGAACTCAATGGGTCAAGCATCATCAGAATCAGATTTATTATCACTGGCATATGATGTGAAATTTGTTGTTGTATGGAGCAGTACAGTGCAAAGACATAAACTTACTGTAAATTACGAAACTAATAAAGTGCAAACAAGTGGAATAATGAGGTAGTATTCATGGACTGTTCAGAAATCTGATGGCAGGGGGTTGGTCAAAGTTTTTGGTTTCGACCTGAAATGTCAACCATCCCTCTTCCCCCAACAGATGCTATTTGAACCACTGAGTTCCTCTAGTAATTTGATTTTTTTTTGTTCCAATTTCCAGCATCTTCAGCCTCTTGAATCTCCATAAGTCAAAAGTGTGATAGAATACTTTCCACTAGCCTGGACAAATCCAGCTCCAATAACACCAAAAGCTTGTCACCATCAAGGGCAAAGCTGGCCACTTGATTGTCAGCCCATCCACCATAAACATACATTCCCTCCATCACTGGCACGTTATTGCTGTGCTGCACACTGTCACAGTACCTTGACAGCACCTCCCAAACTTTGACCTCTTCCACCAAGTAGCACGTGACAGTGAACTCAGAAGATTTCCCATGAGTCACACACTGTCTTGATGTAGAAGTGTTTTACCATCCCGTCATTGCTGGATCTGAATCCTGGAATTCTCGTTTTACGGTCGTCACGACGTGAGTTGCAGCTGCTTTTGCTGAGTTGTTGGTGTGTGTTGCAATTGTGCATCCTGAGTCTGCTCAGAAAGCTGGGTGCAAAGAACCAGCTGAGTTTAAATATTTACATTATTGTTTAAACTTTGTAGTTTATGTTTTGGGGGTGGGACCTGGGAGAAGTTAAGCTGCTTTTAATTGCTAAGAGATCAGTGTGATTAATATTTTTAATTTGCTGACCCATGTCCCAGTTAGTGTTCCTCTGCTGCCACCTGTTGTGGATTTCTCCAGAAAGTTTAGAGGCACGGTAGTGTAGCGGTTAGCTTAATGCTATTACAGTGCTGGCAACCTGGGTTCAGTTCCCGCCACTGTCTGTCAGGAGTTTGTTCATTCTCTCTGTGTGTGCGTGAGTTTTCTCCAGGTGCTCCGGTTTCCTCCCACGTTCCAAAGATGTATGGGTTAGGAATTTGGGCGCATTCAGAACAGATGCGGAGAAATTTCTTTAGCCAGAGAGTGGTGAATCTATGGAATTTGTTGCCACGGGCAGCTGTGGAGGCAAAGTCATTGGGTGAATTTAAGGCAGAGATTGATGGGTATCTGAGTAGCCAGGACATCAGAGGTTATGGTGAGAAGGCGGGGGAGTGGGGCTAAGTGGGAGAATGGATCAGCTCACGATAGAATGGCGGAGCAGACTCAATGGGCCGAATGGCCGATTTCTCCTTTGTCTTATGGGTTAGGAAGTTGTGGGCATGCTATGTTGGCACTGGAAGAGTGGCAGCACTTGCAGGCTGTCCCTAGAACACCCTATGCAAAAGATGCATTCCACTGTGTGTTTCGATGTACATGTGACTTATAACGATATCTTATCCCTTGGTGGACTCTGGCCATGAGTGAGTTGAGATTTTTGGTACTGGTTTATTATTGTCACTTGTACCAAGGTACAGTAAAAAAAAACTTGTCTTGCATACCATTCGTACAGATCAATTCATTACTCAGTGCATTGAGGTAGTACAGGATAAAAACAATAACAGAATACAAAGTAAAGTGTCAGCTACAGGAAGTGATTTGCAGGTAGCCAATAAGGTCAAACAAGGTAGATTGTGACGTCAAGAGTCCATTTCATTGTATAAGGGAACTGTTCAATAGTCTTACCACCGTGGGACAGAAGCTGTCCTTGAGCCTGGTGGTATGTGCCCTCAGTCTCCTGTATCTTCTGCTTGATGGGAGAGGAGAGAAGAGAGAATGACCTGGGTGATGTTCACTCCTAGGAACTTGAGACTCTCAACCTTTTTGACCTCAGCACCATTGATGTAGACAGGTGCATGTACACCACCTCTTTCCTGAAGTCAATGACCAGCTTTTTTGTTTTGCTGACGTTGAGGGAAAGCTTGTTGTCTTGACACCATGTCACTAAGCTCTCTATCTACTTCCTATACTCTGACTCATTGTTATTTGAGAGAGAGCCTACCACATTAGTATCATTTGAAAACTTGTAGATGGAATTAGAGCAGTATCTGGCCAAGCAGTCATGATTATATAGGGAGTAGAGTAGAGGGCTGAGGATGCGGCCTTGTGGGGCACCAGTGTTCAGAATAATTGTGCTGGAGATGTTGCTGCCTATCCTTACTGTTGGTCAGGAAGTCAAGGATCCAGTTGCAGAGGGAGGTGTTGAGTCCCAGGTCTCGGAGTTTGGTGATGACTTTTTTTAGAATTAATAGTATTGAAGGCGGAGTGGTAGTCAATAAACAATAGTCTAATGTAGGTGTCTTTACTGTCCAGATGCTCTAGAAATGAGGGTAGGGTCAGGGAGATGGCGTCCACTGTAGACCTGTTTCAGCAGTATGCAAATTGCAGTGGGTCGAGATTTGCTCCGATGGGCCAAAATGCTTGCTATTCCTTCACAATCATATGGGTCAAACGCAGGCAAATGGGACTAGTTTAGATGGGAATGTTGGTCAGCATGGACCAGTTGGGCCAAAGGGTCTGTGTCTTATATTGTATGGCTCTTGCTCTGTGACCCATCCTGATGAGATGACTTGCTTTGGGCAGCCCTCCATAGGTACCAACAGGATTTTTGATATTTCAAGGTACCATTCCATTTGTGTGTGCCTGGAGAGTAAGTTTTAGTGGGCTGTGCCACTGCTGTAGTCTGAATTGCACATACACTGCCATGCTTTTCATTCAGACATTTTGCAGAGCATTGCCTATATAGACACTTGGCACAAAGTTGCATGAGAACTACTGTCCAGCAGTTTTTTGGCACTTTCTAGCCCAGAACTAGGGGTCAAAGTCTCAAATAAGGTGTTGGGCATTCAGGACTGAGATCAGAAGAAAATTCTTCAAATAGAGGGTGGTGAATCTTGGGAATTCTCCACCTAAGAAGCTGAGGAGGCTCAATAGCTGATGTAGTAGTTCACATAACCCTATCACAGCACCAGTGACCCGGGTTCAATTCCAGCCACTGTCTGGAAGGAGTTTGTACGTTCCTCCCATGTCTGCTTGGGTTTCCTCCGGGTGCTCCAGTTTTCCTCCCACGTTCCAAAGACATATGGGTTAGGAAGTTGTGGGCATGCTATGTTGGTGCCAGAAGCGTGGCGACACTTGTGGGCTGCTTCCAGAACACTCTATGCAAAAGATGCATTTCACAAGAGAGTTTTGGATATGAAGGGTATCAGTGGATATGGGGATACTACAGGAAAATGGTGCTGACATGGAAGATCAGCCATGATCTTATTGAAAGGCAGAGCAGGTGCAAAGAAGCAAGTGATCTTTGAGTGCTTTTTCTTTCATTCTTATGCAGGTAAATCATTAGTAGAGTCTATCCATGCTCTTCCTTGAGGTAATTGTAGCACAGAAATGCCCTGTTGGCCTCAGGATGTCTATGATGGTTTTTATATTTCATATTCTATTGTGAGCTGGTGGATATTTGCAGAGTGTAGTACCATGCCTAATCCCCATTGCCAATCTCACCCAGTTCAGGCATCTCTCCCTTGTATCAAAGGTACCAGCTGAAGACCTTCCACTCAAAAGCAAAATATGCCAGATGCTAAATCTGAAATAAAAACTGGAAATGTTTTCAGTTGACCAGACGTCTGTGGAGAGAGAAACGGTTAACTTTTCAGCTTGAGGGCCATGTGTCAGAATTTAAGATGTTTTGCAAAAGTGGCACAAAGGCATAATGCAGAAAGTCGTGGAATATAATCAGGTTATGGGAAACTTCTACATCTGTCTTGTCTATGTCACAGAACACTTTGGTTATGACCTCAGTTTGAGGGTTACTGGTTACATGTTGCCCACTTATTGAAAGTAGTTGGGAGAGAAGTGAACTCACTTGCAAATAGGAATTCTTCACTTAGTGTCCAGCACTACCTGTGGTAGGGATGGTGGTGCAAAGGAGGAGGGAGAGAATGTCAAACTCTGGGCATCCTACCAGTCCTCCCCTACTCACTTCTTCCTTCCATCCTTTGTTACCTAAACATTAACTCTTTCCCTCCCCCCGCCCCACCCCAACCTAGTTCCGTCTGTCCACTGTCCCTCCCTAATCTGGTTCCACCTGTCACCTGTCTACCAGCCTCTGGCTTTTACCCTTCCTCCTCTCCCACCCAGCCCCATCTGCTTAATATTTTTTCTTCTTATCTGGTTCAACCTATTACCTATCTGCCTCTGTCTCACCCCCCCTTTCACCTCTATATACCAGTTATCATCCCTCTACGATCTCAGTCCTGATGCAGGGTCTCAACCGAAATGTTGACCATCCCTTTGCCTCCACAGATGTTGCTTGACCTGCTGAGTTCTTCCTGCGGTTTGTTTAATGGGTGAGGTTCCCTTGTTTGATATAATTCTGTACAGAACAACTTTTAAGTTCTGAACTGTGTGAAGTAGCTTGTATTGACTGAGGTAGAAGTAATGTTGATCCAAATGTCCTATGATCATGAAGTTGGGGCAAAGGCTGCTGTTTCTGAACCCTGCTGCCAAGTCATTTCACTGAAAGGAAGGTGGCTGTGAACTTAGATTATTTCTCTCAGTCGCTCAAGCTCTTCTTCTTCAATTAAATTATTGTCTTTCACTTAGAACATTTTGCAGTCCTTCAAACAATGAATTACTCTGGATGTGTCATGTTCACAATGACAAATGGAACAACAGGTCCTGAACTACCACTGCCCCACAAACAGAAGAATGTAGTAAAATCTAATTTGAATTTGCTAGTCTGTTGGAGCAGTTTAATTAAGTGGATGGCCAATAATTCTTTCTAAAGATTTGTAAAGAACGTAGATGGAACAGCAAGTAATATCAGGAAATGTAATGTTATGCAATGTTTTGTGCTACATCATTGAATTTTATGAAAAATGGATTCGGGTACTTAATGTGCCAGGATTGCCAATGTAGAAATTTGTTCTGGGTCTTCAGATTATGATGTTCCTTTGCAAGAAGGCCCCCAGGCACATACAGTGCCTCTTTAAACAATGCACAACACATGTTTTGGTGTCACTTGCACACACTTCTGTGCATTTGAGGACTCTGTATGCTGGGGCCTCGCTCATTGAAACAAGCCTCTAATCAGCTCACTTTAGGATTAGTTAAAGGGGAAGTAACCTGGCCTGGTTTTCGTGAGTCCAAGGCATACATCATCTTCCTGGTCCCTCCTATAAAGGGTGGCCTTCATATTTGCTCACATCATCCCCTGTTGATGTTCGTGCAGCCCCAGATTGCCTATCTGACCAGCCTGAGCCTGAATGTCTCTCCACCTGACCCTGCCATCCCCAACTCCCAATTGCACCTTCCACTGACCCAGACCCAATCCTTGCCACTATGTCCTGCTCCAAACCGCAGCCCAACTGCTGCCTTCTGTTAGCAGAGGAAAGGCCTTGCATGCAAGCCCTCTACAATCACCATGCCTGCTGTAATAGAACCTTTCAAGGGCCAAGCAATTTCAAGCCTGAGTTTGTTAGAATTGATGCAGCAAAATTCAAATTGAGAAGCATAGTAATGTGTCTGCTGAAGGTCTGTTACATTAATGGTGATTCTGGATTGAACATTTAAGTTTTGGCAGTGGATCTTGAAAGAACTAAACTGAGCTGATAATGACACTTAATTCTTTAAAATTAATAACCAGAAGATACTGCTTTAATAAACTGAAAGGGGTTCAACTTAAATTGTCACTAGAACAAAAAGCAAGAATGTTAACTTCCTTCTGTCTGCAGATGTTGTCTGAAATGAAACAGTCCTGTGAGTTGTAAGTGTATGTCAGTTCATGGGAATGTGAAACTCTTCTAAAAATAGAAAGCATATTAAGTACTGGGGAATTTAATGGCCTGCTTGAAAAGCATCCAGCACACCAGTCTGTTGTTCCAGTTTAGATATCTGACTCAGTCTGGTCTGTTTGAGGTTGCCTGCCAGTCACTGAGATTGTCCTATTGTTTTTACTGGAGATTTTAATTCATATAATAATGGAATTTACAGCATAAACTGGCTCAAGGTGTTTGTGTTTGGTGTGAACCTTCTCCCAACTTTTTACATCAGTATGTTGTTCTGTTCCTTTCTGTCTGGCATGTATCTTTGCTTCTCACCTCATCTGCTCCTTGTAACAAAATCCAAATGTTATCCCCTCTGGATAGATCAATTTGTTGCAGGGCACTTCAGTTCAGCTTGCAGAAACATGCTAATTCATGGACAGCATAATCACAGGAAACATAAGGAATGAAAAAGAGCAGGGAAGGGAAAATTGCAAGAAGCCAAATTCTGAACCTTTTTTGAAAAAATTCCCTGCAAAACCCAAGGAAGGATCTTTCTAAAGGCTTTAGCAGTATGTCAGAAACGCCAGGGAGATGTGGGGGAGGAGTGGTCGAGGATGGTGGTGGGAGATTCAAATCAAATTCCAAAGTTATTCGTTGGCCAGTTCAGAACCTACCAAACTGGGGTGGAAACAAATGGTCCTCGATCCAGAGGGGTTGTCTGTGAGGAAGAGGAAGGTGTTGGGAAGGGTGGGTGAACAGAGTGGGGGTGGAATCACAGAAAGTTGCAGAGTCTTGGATTTTTTTCTCAATTTTTCACTTCATGGGGATCCAACATATTTCAAGACTTAAGTTGTTAAAAGAAGTCTGCATCACCATGCAATTGATCACGTTCTGTGATGCACAGGTTGAAATAGGTGACACGTTTCTTTTAAAATACATTCTTTACATCAAAAAAGAGCTCTTTCAGCCTTGCTGCCCCTGAACCAGCTAGCATGACCAACAAAATCAAAGCCATTTAGTCGTTTAAATTTAGGACAATGCATCAAACAGGTACGGTCATCAAACAGGTAAGGTCACGTTTGATGCGAGTTGATTTGATGGGCAGCACAACATGGTGGGCCGAAGGGCCTGTATTGTGCTGTATTGTTCCATGGTTCTATGGATTGCTTCATTTGGTCATTCTTCACCTGTGGAATGCCCTCTCTAAACCTCCCCACTTCATTATTCTTTCTGCTTTTAAAGCTCATTTAAAAATCTGCTTCAGCCAAGTTGGTGGTTATCTGCCATATTAAATTTTTGGTGTCAATCTTCATTTGATAACAGCCCTCAAAGTTCCTTTTGCAGTTTGGGACATTTTGGTACATTAAAGGTGCAACATCGTCACACTGTCTCAGTTTCCTCTCTGAAGTCACCAGGATTAGAATGTCCTGCTATGCTGTCAAAGAATCTGTGTGAATCCCCCAACAGCCCATTCCTCCTCGAACCTTCCCCTGGTGTTTCTGACATAAAACAGTATTGAAAAGATCCTCTGCTGAGCGAATACAGAAAACTTTCTTCAAATTGACAGCTGTGAGATTTTTTTACTACTTGGATGTTTCCCTTCCCAGCTACTTTAGCTACTTTGCTTTACGTTTTTTATTCTCTAGATTAACGTTCACAAATTAACACTTTCTTGCAAGCAGAGATCGTGTCCTTCAGGTCTTATTCAGAAACTTTTTCATTGTACTCATGATTTTGTAGTCGGCAAAACTTGAAATGGCAGCATTTTCACGGATTGTTACTCCTGCCATTTTTGGGATTGAAGAAGCAAATAGTCAAGGGGACTGTTCTGGTGACCAAAGTTTTCATTCATCAGTGATGAGACTCGGTGTCAGTCTTTAACAGTAAAACTGAATCATTTATCTGTGTTTCTCTTTCAACAGGTCTTCATTCATTCTTGACTGCTAAAGACCAGTCGGACAGCAGAAATGTATCCGGGATCACATTATTTGTCAAACTCATTACACGGTAATTTGAAAAAACAACAAAAAAGTTAAATAGAATTAAATTGTTCAGCATTTAATTTAAGAACATATCATGGTCTCCATATTTATTTCAATCTGTTTTAACAAAAGCACCTGAATTTTTCTATAGAATTGCACATGTCAGTACATTTGTTACTGATATCCCCATCCATGCCATTCTGACCTGTCAGACTCAATAAGACTGGCCTTTCTTCACCTACTCTCTGCAAACCTGAGCTCATCCTAACCTGCAAGACTTGTTCTTTCATCAGCTCTGTGCTTACTGCCCACATTAGCTCCTGAGTTGCTGATCTAGCAACAACTGAGAGTTGTATTTTTCCTTCCTCATTTTCAAATTCTTCCATGGTTTCAGGCCTTCCTCTCTGGAAACTTCCAACCCTAGACCCTCTCCGAATTTTAGTTCGCTCCAATTTTGCCTTCTGGTGCATCCCTGAGATTGAAATCTGAGCCACCTGGTCTTCAACTCCTGCAGTTCTCTGTTCAGATGATTAGCTTTGTGCAAGAGCGTTTGAAGTAAAATCCGATCCTTGACTTGGAGATGGTGACCTATTATTGCTGTGGAAATGACAGCAATGCACTGTGACCATGTTTGTGGAAAAGACTTTGTCCATGATACTTGTAGTTGTACCATCCCAATTATACATTTGCTAAACTGTTGATTTTAAAGGCAGGTTTTGATTTTAAAGAAGATCCAATTCTAAGTTTTATAAGATATTTTATTCAATAGATCTTCTTTCTGCCCCCCCCATTCCAATTTCTTTCTTTCCCTCTTGGCCATTGCTTACACTTTTGTTCTTGTGGGTTTTTCCTGCACATGATCAGTTGATCAGTACTTTAATTTATGCAAACAGTTAGTTTAATCCAATCTTTCTGACCATTTCTAACAACTAATAAAATATTTATTGTTTTTGGCAGCTGCACAGA
>JARFYF010000017.1:1072279-1083107 GCA_030265395.1 Rhina ancylostomus | reverse complement strand
CATCAGCTTACCAACCACTGAGGTAAGACTCACTGCTCTATAAATCCTTGGGCTATCCCTACTCCCCTTCTTGAATAAGGGAACAACGTCCGCAACCCTCCAATCTTCCGTAACCTCTCCCATCTCCATCGACGACGCAAAGATCATCGTCAGAGGCTCTGCAATCTCCTTCTTCGCCTCCCACAGCAACCTAGGGTACATCTCATCTGATCCTGGTGACTTATCTGACTTGATGCTTTCCAAAAGTTTCAGCACCACCTTTTTTCTAATCTCCACATGCTCAAGCTTTTCAGGCTGCTGCAAGTCCCCACTACAATTCCCTAGATCTTTTTCTGTAGTGAATACTGATGTAAAGTATTCATTAAGTACCTCCTCTATTTCTTCTGGATCCATACACACTTTCCCACTGCTGCACTTGATAGGCCCTATCCTTTCACATCTCATCCTCTTACTCTTCCAATGCACAGAATCACAAGAAGCTGCAGAAGGTTATAGACTCGGGCAGCTCCATCACAGACACAGCCTTCCCCACTATAGAGGACATCTTCAAGAGGAAGTGTCTCAAGAAGGTGGCATCCATCACTAAGGACTCTCACTATCTGGAGCATGTTTCATTTCATTAAGTAAGTGGAGACACAATAGACTGCAGATGCTGGAACAAACTTCTGGAGGAACTCAGCAGGTCAGGTAGTATCTGCAGAGGCAAAAGGATAGTCAACGTTACAGGTTGAGACCCTGCAACATCCTGATTCAGGAACCTCACCTAAAATGTCGACTGTCCCTTCGCCCACACAGAGGCTGCTTGACCTGCTAAGTTTTTTCAGCAGCTGTATTTTTGATGAGGTTAAAAACATGGATTCAGTATGCAATTGAATCTAAGCAAGGAAGCCAGGATGTACCTTTACAAAACACCAGTTCAGGTGTCTGTTCTGGAAGCACTTCAGAAAAGATTTAGAGTTGAGAGGATGCAGAAGAAAATTAGTAAAATAATTCCAGGGTTGAGAGAGTTTAGTTTTGTGATTAGACAGGATTGGAATCAGATTTATTATCACTGACGTATGACATGAAATTTGTAGTTTTGTGGTAGCAGTGCAAAGACATAACAATCTATAAATTACAAAAAAAAAGTGCAAAAAAAAGGAATAATGAGGTAGTGTACATGGATCATTCAGAAATCTGATTACGGAGGGGAAGAAGCTATTCCTGAATCATTGATTTGGCTTTGTAGGCAGCTGTGCCTCCTCCCTGATGGTAATAACGAGAACCGAGCATGTTCCAGATAGTGAGAGTCCTTAGTGATGGATGCCACCTTCTTGAGGCACTTCCTCTTAAAGATGCCCTCTATAGTGGGGAAGGCTGTGTCTGTGATGGAGCTGGCTGAGTCTATAAACCCTCTGCAGCTTCTTGTGATTCTGTGCATTGGAGCCTCCATACCAGGCTATAATACAACCAATCAGAATGTTCTCCACCATCCATCTATAGAAATTTGTAGGAGTCTTTGGTGACATACCAAATCTCCTCAAACTCCTAACAAAGTAGAGATGCTGCCATGCCACCTTCATGATTGCATCAATGTTTTGGGCCCAGGATAGATCCTCTGAGATGCTGACACCCAGGACCTTGAAGTTGCTCACCCTTTCCACTGCTGACCCCTCAGTGAGGACTGGTGTGTGTTCTCCCAACTCCCCCTTCCTGAATTCCACAGTCAGTTCCTTGGTCTTGCTGACATTTGAGTGCAAGGTTGTTGTTGTGACACCACTCACCCAGCCGATCTCTCTCACTCCTGTAAGCTGCCTCATTGCCATCTGAGATTCTACCAACAACAGTGGTGTCATCGGCGAATTTATAGTGTTTGAGCTGTGCTGGAGAAGCTGGGATAGTTGGAGGGGATCTGATTGCGTATGTCCAATAATGAGGAGTCTAGACAGTACATAATGAGAAACTGTTTCCATTATTGGAAGGGTTAAGAGCCAGGGGGCTGAGAATGAAGGTAGCTGGTGAAAAAAATTAAAGCTAACATGAGGAACATTTTCATGCAGCAAATCTCTTAAGTTCTGGAATGTACTGCTAGGGGTAGTAGTCGAGGCAGATTCAGTTGTAACATTCAAATTGGAGCCGATGAGTTTACAGGGAGAGAGTAGAGCTCTAATATTGGATGAGGTGATTTGAACACAGAAGGCTGATATGGATTCAGCAGGTAAATGGTGGTTCTTGAGCTGTAACTATTTCTTTGATCCGGAAAGGGCAGTGTCATGGGCTACTTGATTGCTGGAGGTGTCCCAGGTGATCCTCATTCTGAATAATGAAGAGAATTGGACTTGTTCTCAGCCTGGAACACCAGATCCAGTTATTGTGCCCTGAAATTAGCTAATAAACTGCACAACTAGGTGTCTGAGTAAACTCAACAAGTCTAGGCTGAACTGAGAGACCTGTCATAACTTAAGAGCTTTCCTGGACTAGAATTCTTGAATAAGAGATTTGCTCAAGTACTTCTAGAGTGTACCCTGTAAATTAGGATACTTGAAAGAGACACTGTGTATTGGATGAATCTTTATCTATTCACTTTAATTCATCAATCTGTACATCAATTATCCGGAAAATCTACTGTCCACAATGTTGAAAATACTAAGTGCCTAAATTTGCAGTGGTTTGAATTGCTTTACATCATGTTATCAGAATTATATTACACAGTAGTGTTAGTGATGTGCTCTATAATCCACACATCCTACTCCTGTTCTCCAGTCTTATAAACCCTGCGACTCTACACATGGTTGCCATGTTGCATAAAACATAGCTGACAAGCCTAATGCCCCAGCACTTTTTGATCCATCTACAACCTGATTTCCTCCTCTTAAGATTCCTGCACCAATGTTTCTTTATATTGTCCACAAGCTTCTGGGTGGTGCCCTTGATATCTTTCTCTAGGTTGTTGCTAAAATTGTGAAGGGCAGTAGTTTGAACCCCATTGACTGGTCCTCTCATGTAACTATAACTTCTGGTAGCTACTGTTTGAGAAGCAAACAGGTCTTTATCTAAAAAAAATCCATAGTAGTCACATAGGACACAGGCTACTTGTTGAAACTGAATGAGCTTCTGACAGCCACCCAGTTTGCTCTTGCTCTCCGAACATTTAGCTCTTGCACAGAAGCCACGCTGAGATTCTCTAATAATTTCCTCTGTCAATGGCACCGTCCTGAAATATAGTGAGTCATAAGGATCATATTTTGCCCCAAAGCATTGAGTTGATTTTGATGTAACCTTGGGAAAGATTAACTTCTGCAAGATGCAAGGGTAATGATCTATGGGTGGGTAGAGTATGAGATCAACTTCTTTCAAGCCACGTAGATACTAATCATAACTTCTGACAGGTTATGCAAGGTGAATTTCTTCTGTGAAGGATTACAGTAAAAGGTCAGATCTAGTGCTCGGGTCTCAGTTACTCAGAGTTGTTTGTATGCACAGAAAGTCTCACGCTGACATGCACTCTGTTTATGTTGCTCTGATTTCCGAACTGTACAGCATACTTTCCTTCAGTCAGGGTCTCAAGTATAAAAGTCAGGAAGTCATGTTGCAGCTATATAAAACTTTGGTTAGGCTGCATTCAGAGTATTGTGTACAGTTCTGGTCACCCGTTTACAGGAAGGATGTGGAGGCTTTGGAGAGGGTGCAGGTGAGGTTCAACAGGATGTGTCCTGGAATTGAGAATATTAGCTATAGGAGAGGCTAAGGGGTGATCTGATATGAGTATATAAAAGTTTGAGAGACGTAGATAGTCTGTCTTTTTCCCAGGGTGGAAATGTCAAATACTAGAGGGCATTAAGATGAGAGGGGGAACTTTAAGGAGATTTACATGGCAAATACTGCAAGTGAGCCTGGAAAGCACTGCCAGGGGAGGTAGTGGAAGCAGATACGGTGGCAACATTTAGACAGACACATGAGCAGGCAGGAGACGGAGGGATACAGACCATGGGCAGGCAGATGTGCAGTTTAAATTGGCATAGTGGTTGGCACAGACAAGGTGGGCCGAAGAGCTTGCTCCTGTGTTCCATAAAATAATAATTGATTTGTTATTATTGTCACATATACCAAGGTACAGTGAAAAACTTGTCTTGCATACCGTCCATACAGATCAATTCATTACAACAGTGCATTGAGGTGGTACAGGGTAAAACAATAACAGCATGAAGAATAGTGTTACGGTTACAGAGGGAGTGCAGTGCAGGCAGACAATAAGGTGCTAGGCCATAACAAGGTAGATTATGAGGTCAAGAGTCCATCTTATCTTACTAGGGAACTGTTCAACAGTCTTATAACAGTGGGATAGAAGCTGCCCTTGAGCCTTGTTGGTATGTGCTTTCAGCTTTTGTATCTTCTGCCTGATGAGAGAGAAGACAATGTCTGGGCTGTGGGGTCTTTGATTATGCTGGTTGTTTTACAGAGGCAGAGAGAAGTCTAGACCGAGTCCATGGAAGGGAGGGTGGTTTTCGTGATGTGCTGGGTTGTGTCCACAACTCTCTGCAGTTTCTTGCAGTCCCGGGCAGTGCAGGTGCCGTACTAAGTCGTGATGCATCCAGATAGGATGCTTTCTATGGTGCATTGATAAATGTGGCTGAATGTTAAAGGGGGCATGCTAAAGCTGGTGAGCTTTCTTGGCTGTGGCATCTACTGTATGTAGTTGGACCAGGGCAGGCTATTGGTGATGTTCACTTCTAGAACTTGATAGGAACTTGAAGCTCTCAAACCTTTCGACCTCAGCACCATTGATGTAGACAGGTGCATGAACACTGCCCCCTTTCCCAAAGTAAATGACCAGCTCTTTTGTTTTGCTGATATTGAGGGAAAGATTGTTGTCATGACACCATGTCACTATGCTCTCTATCTCCTTCCTGTACTCTGACTCATCATTATTTTGAGATATGGCCCACTACGGTGGTGTCATCTGCAAATTTGATGGAGTTAGAGCAGAATCTGGCAACACGGTCATGAATATGTAGGGAGTAGAGTAGGGGACTGAGGACGCAACCTTGTTGGGCACCAGTGTTAAGAATATTTGTGGTGGAGGTGTTGCTATCCTTACTGATCTAAAATAATTTTCAGGATGCAGTTTTCTGGTAATGACCTTCCTCACAACCCTGATTGCCACCTGGCTTTGTATCATCGGTGGATTGGATATACGACACTTGATCCCCTCATGCAGATCATTGATGAAGGTTGTAAACAGCTGGGGTGCCACTGGCTGCATACTTCCAAAATGAGAATAATCCATTTCTACTGTTTTCTATCCAACATATTACTCTCAAACCAGGTGCCCTAAATAACCTCTTGTGGCACTTCATTGAAGATGTAAAAATCCAAATGCACCACACCCATAGCCCCTCTTTATCTATTCTGCTAACTACATCATCGGAAAATACTAATTTGTCAAACTTGATTTGCCTTTCATAAATCCAAGTTGGTTCTGTCTGATCCTATCTTTTGTTTCCAAAATTGACTTCTTGCCAATTCCTGAATAAATTCCAGCATTTCCCAATAATTGTTGGCAACCTAACTGGTCCATATTTCCCTGTTTTTATATCTTTCACTTTTTCTTAAATAGTGGGTTAAGTTTGCTATGTTCCAAACTGTAGGAATGGCTCTAGAATGTATGGAATTTTGGGAGATTACAAGCAGTGCCTCCAATATTTCCTTGGCCATCTCTTTTGGAACCTAAGGATCGATAGCTTTTTGATCCCATCAGTTTCCAGTACTGATGTTCTATCAATACAAGTGAGCTCTTTGTTTAGTTCATAACCTGTAGTTTTCCACTGTCTCCAGGAAGTTTTCTGTGCCCTCTGTGAAGTCATTCACAAAATATTTATTTATTTTCTCTACCACTTCCTTAATCTCAGCCTTGCTGTCCTTTTTGTCAACATCATATACCTTTGATTTAATACTCTTAAATGATTTAATTCTCTTGATGAACATGGTGACACAACTTTTGCCTTGATCCAAAACTTGGACTGCCCAATTCTCCCCACAGATTCTGCCTGACCCACTGAGTCTCTCCAGCAGTTTGGTTTTGTTTGTTCCAAATTGCAGCATCTGTGTCCACGCTTCCTGTTATCACCTCAATGCTGTAAATGATGCGTAAATTCTTTAATTGTTTACTGTCATAACTTTAGTGTAGTTTCCCAGTATACCATTGCCAGCTCACTTCTTATCATTTGCTTTATTCAGAATTAAGAACCTGTTTTCAGATTGAACCAAACCATTTTCAGGTTTTTATATAAAATTCAATTGTGTCATAATCATATTAGTTCTTTGGTCCCTTAACCACCGGATCATGAATGCTTTCTCATTACTATAACCCGTTTCCTCATGAATCTCAACAGAGGGTACTAGAAAACCATCTTTTATACACGCTGTGAGTTGTCTGCACCCCAGATTTATAGTTGGTGGTTCTAATGCTTAGATTTTCTCCTCCAAGTAACAGTGAGACTCCTCACTGCTTCTGTGTCCTGCTTTCTGTGTGGAAGGTGCTATTTGTGTCCCTTTGAGTCCTGTGAGATTCCTTGCATCTTGTATACTGATGTGTTTGGGAAAATCTGAAATGCTGCCGGCCAGCATTCTTCACAAACTTTGCCCCTCCTTCCTTAGTCTATCTAACCCAGGTGTGGAGTGTTCAGATACTGGTTCTTGTGGGTCCATTCGATCACCAAGTGCTGATTAGGAATGAAAGCTTGGGTTGATTTTCCCTCTTACCTCTTCCTCTAATACTGGTACTTACCAGTCAGTAGTAAAATCTTTAATGAATTGCTAATAGTTTTTAGGTTAGAGTTCAAAGTGGCACCTTCATCATGACTTGGAGTCGTACAGCACGGAAACAGGCCCTTTGGCCCAACTAGTCCTTGCGACCAAGATTCCCATCCAAGCTAATCCCATTTGCCCATGTTTGGCCCATCTCCCCCTAATCCTTTCTAAACCTGTCCAAGTACTTTTCAAATGTTGTTAATGTACCTACCTCAACAACTACTTCTGGCAGCTCATTCCATATGCTGACCACCCTCTGGATGAAAAAGTTGCCCCTCGGGATCCTATAAATTTCTCCCTCTCACCCTAACCTACGCCCTCTAGTTCATGATTCCCCAACCCTGGGAAAAAGACTGTGCGCATTCACCTTATCTGTGCCCCTCATAATTTTATACACCTCTATAAGATCATGCCTCATTCTCCAACGCCCCAATTGTTCAACCTTTCTCTATAACTCAGTCCCTCAAGTCCTGGCAACATCCTCATAAATCTCCTCTGCACTCTTTCGAGTTTAATGCCATATTTCCAGTAGCAGGGTGACCAAAACAGAAGACAGTATTCCACGCGCGGCCTCACCAACGTGCTTGTACAGCTGCAACACAGCATCCCAACTCTTGTACTCAGTGTCCCGACTTACGAAGGCCAGCATGCCAAAAGCACACTCTTAACGACATGTTGTTGCTTGGAGTGTGATGTGTGCATGGAGAATGTTGTACGAACAGTGCACACGTGTGTTAATGGGCTGGTGGTCAGTTCACTCCACCCAGTGACTGTCCACTCTGTGTCCAAAGCTCTGTCCCTTACTTCAGCATTAATTTGTGTACCTCTAGCTTACAGGACACTTCAGTGGGCGCAACGGGTCGAGGAGCCACTGGATGGAGACTCCTTCTATATCCGAGTGAATCTCAATATTCTGGGCCAGGTTGACAGTTGTTCCTTGCAGGTGAAGTGTGATGAGATTTTGCATGTGTTGGACACTAACTACCATTCAGGCAGCGAGTGGCTCTGCGCTCGTGTGGACCCAGTCACCATGCAGGACCTAGAGCAAGGAACCATTCCCAGCTGTAACAGGTACAGTGGTGTGGGAAACTTCCAAAACTTATTGACAGCACCACATCTGCCAATGAACTGGAGGTGGGGCAAGGCGTGTGACCTGCAGATAACTGTCTATTTTACTCAAGAGGACATATTTTTGTTGTGGAGGGATCAGAATCTACAGCAACTTCTCCCAATAATAGCAGGTTAATTTCTCCAGAAAAAAATGCAGTAAGTGGAGGGTTGCCACATATAAATTCTGTGCCACAAAATGGTTGAAGGGCTTAGTTGACATGGTATCATCTCTTCTCTGGATGGCTGCATTATTATTGAATGCAACTCATCAGGAGGTAGGTTGTAGCAAATAACTATCAGTCTGGCAGAGGCAGAGATGCTCATTTCATTAGTCGGGAATGGAACAAAACATTCCTTGGAAGATAATAGGTGGCTGGGACAGGACAAGGAGATCTGTGGATGAATGGCAAAGAGGTGGTGCCAGGAAGTAAAAAAAGTACAGGCAAACTGCATCCGGTTGTTCCTGGAAGAATGAAAGGGAGTGAATGCCAACTTTAAAAGGAAATTTTAAGAATACTGCTGATGCTGGAAATCTGAAATAGAAAATGTTGGAAACACTTGGCAGGTCAGACAGCCTCTGTGGGAAGAGAACCAAAGGTGATGTTTCCGGTTGAAGTCCCTCCCTCAGAACAGAGCGGGAATCTGAAACAGTTGTCAACTCTACGTGGAATCCCGTTGAGGCCATGTGCTGTACTGAACTCCCATCCCACAGGCAGGATGTTGGACTACCACAACAGCTCTCCAAGACTCCTTACACAGCATCTTCCAAACCCACCACCTCCACCAGCGAGAAGGACAAGGGCAGCAAAAGCACAGGGAACACCACCCCCTGGAAGTTGCCCTCCAAGTCGCAGGCCAACCTGACTTGGAGATATATCACCATTACTTCATTGTTGCTGGGTAAGAATCCTGGAACCCCCTCCCTAACAGCACTGGGGGTGTACCCACACCTCAAGGACTGCAGTGCTTCAAGAAGGCAGCTCACCACCAGGGCAATTAGGGATGAGCGATAAATGTTGGCTCAGCTTGCAAAGCCCACGGGTCTTTAATGGAGATAAATAAATGCAGGATAGAAATAATGCAGATGCTGGAACCAGAAACAAACCAGTAATGCTGGAAGAACTCAGCCAGTCAGTCAGGCAGTATCTGTGGAAGGAGAAATCAGTCAGTGATCCTTCCTCAGAACTGGGGATAGAGTAGAGGGTTGTCAGTTTTCAAAGCCGTGCTGGGGGGAGGAGTGAAATGTAACACCAAAGACTACATGAGGCTAGGTTATGAAAAGTTGGGTGATAAGGAGCATGAGAACTGACCATCAACATGACATTCTTTAGAAACATTCTGACACAGGGACATTAGAATGATAAAGGGAAACAACGGGAGATCAATTTACCTGAAGGTGAAGAATATCAGCGTTCACCGCAAAAGGGTTGCAAAGTGCTCAGGCAGAAGATAAGGTGTTATGTTGTTGTCCAGTCCTGATGAAGGGCCTCGACTCGAAACGT
The DNA here is from genome assembly GCA_030265395.1 of Rhina ancylostomus. Classification (NCBI taxonomy): domain Eukaryota; kingdom Metazoa; phylum Chordata; class Chondrichthyes; order Rhinopristiformes; family Rhinidae; genus Rhina; species Rhina ancylostomus. Next base: position 1,073,706 of record JARFYF010000017.1, on the reverse strand, counting down.
TGACTGTCCATTTCCCACCAGAGGTGCTGCCTGACCCACCGAGTTCCTCCAGCTCCCTTTGTGTGTTGCATAAGACATCCTTCCGCTAGTTTATATTGGGCCTCACTATGGCTGTGGAGGAGGCTACAGACAGACAGGTCGGAACGGGAATGGGATTGAGAATTAAAATGGCAGGCAACAGGAAGCTCAGGATCTTCGCTGCAGACTGAATGCGGGTGCTCCGCAAAGCGGTCATACAATCCGCATTCGGTTTCTCCGATATAGAGGAGACCACACTGTAAACACCTAATGTAGTATGCTAGGTCGGAGGAAGTGCAAGTGAATTCACCTGGAGACACCATGTGGGTACCTGGATGTTCTGTGAGTTGCTGACAAGGATTAAGATGCAGTCAGCAAAGATTTAATTGTCTCAGAGTTTTTACTTTGGGGAAAATGAGTGAGAGAAGGCTTGGTATTGGTATTGGTTTTGATTTATTATTGTCAATGTACCAAGTGAAAAGCTTTTGCTTCCAAACAGATCATGCCATACATAAGTACATCTCTCTCACAGGCCCATCAACTCCCCTTTGGTTCTTTTGCCACCCATCCACATTGGGGATAAATGGCAGTAGCCAATTAACCTTCTAGCACTATCTTTGAGGACAAACTGGAACATTGTGGGGAAACACACACAGTTATGTGGAGAAAATCACTGCACCCAAAGTCAGTATCAAACCTGGGTCACTAAAGCAGTGAGGCAGCAGGGTTAACTGCTGTGTCACCGATTTCCTACTTATTGGTCAAGGTGAACCCCACAGTTACATTATCTCAAACTACTTCCCTGGTGCTGATAACAGTAAGGTTGAAGTAATTCACCCTGACATTTCAGGGGAGCTTTGTATCCCCTGATACTCCCCAGACTACAGGGGAGTCTGTGAGAGAGGATGGAACACAGAGATGTAGGGTAGGGTGTGTAGGTGGGTGGGAAGAGATGGTATGTTGTAAACTCTGTTTGCATGATGCTCCATTTCTCAGGACCTGTAGCTGCTCTGAGGCTGACTGCCATTTGGTTACTTGGGAAAGGATCCTGAAGCCAAAAGAAAATGTAGGCTTTGACCTATCGACCATGGTGACCATGAAGGCAATTGGTGTGTGACCTCTCTCTCTCTCTGTTTCAGAGCTCACCAGCTACTCATGGTTAAAATTCATGCACTAATCGGAAACTTCCAGAAGAACGAGAGAACGAGAAAGGTATCTTGTCAAAAAATTGTGCCTGTGATGCATGGACTGTGTGGCTAGGCTCAGGTCAAATAGGGTTGAGCACATGGAACATAGAATATGGAACATGGAGCATAGAACAGTCCAACACACAAACATGCCCTTAGGCCCACGATGTTGTGCAGAACTAATTAAACTAGTAATTAAATGCCTAACTAAACTAATCCCTT
>JARFYF010000017.1:748936-760268 GCA_030265395.1 Rhina ancylostomus | reverse complement strand
AAATGTGGGCTCACTCTTAAGTTTTAAGACTAAATTGGATAGATACATTGGATGGGAGAGGTCTGGAGGGTTATGGACTGGGTGCAGGTCAATGGGACTAGCCGAATAAAGTTTCAGCACAGACTAGAGGGGCCGAATGGCCTGTTTTGTGTGCTGTAGCGTTCTGTGGTTCTATGGTCAGGATGCTGTTTTGGTGGGATCCTTCACCAGTGATTTTCTTGCAGCGATGTTTTTGGTACCTGTTGAGAAGCAAGAGACTGCAGGTACTGGAATCTGTGGCCGCAGGGTCTACATGGTTGGACCAGGACAGGATATGGTTGATGTTCACTCCTCGGAATATGAAACTCTTGGAGGGCATGCTGTGTTGGTGCCAGAAGCGTGGCAACACTTGCGGGCTGCCCCCAGAAAACTTTATGTAAAAGATGTATTTCACTGTGTGTTTCGATGTACATACATGTTACTAATAAAGATATCTTGTCATTGGTCTTGAATGTCACAGATCTGGCCGTCAGCAGACTGAGAATCTCCAGGTTCATCCAGGCCTTCTGGTTTGGGAAGATTTGGCATGTCCTCAAAGGCACACACTTGTCCACGCAGTTCTTGATGAACTATGGCATATTCATTCAGATCCTGTAAACGGTGCTGTGCCTCTCTTGACCATACCTTTGCGGTCCTCACCACTGGTGCTGCGGTCCTCAGTCTATGCCTATATGCCGGGAGTAGAAGTACAGCCAGGTGATTGGATTTAGAACATAGAACATAGAACACTACAGCACAGTACAGGCCCTTCAGTGCACAATGATGTGCCAACATTTTATCCTGCTCTAAGATCTATCTAACCCTTCCCTCCACATAGCCCCCTATTTTTCTATCATTCATGTGTCTATCTAAGAGTCTCTTAAATGCCCCTAATGTATCTGCCCCACATTCTCTGCCAGCAGTGTGTTCTATGCACCCACTACTCTCTGTATAAAAAATTTACTCCTGACATCCCCCTTATACCTTTGCTGTAAGCAATCTCACAGCAAACTGATCAGATCAAAGCTTTGCAGTCCTACCACACTCAATCATGAAGGGTGCTGGTCAATTGAATAGGTGATTGGAGGAGGGGGACTTCAAGGAAGTCTCCAGCTCAAAAGTCCGAATACATTGAGGCTTTTCGTTGCTCATTTGGGAACAACTAGGTCCAGAGTTTGATAGCCAGCACAGTGGGTGTGAAGCAAGATTTGTACTTTTCTCTTTGCATTGGAGAAGAATGTATTCAACAGCATGATATGGACTGAGGAACAATCCTTTCCTTGGTTTTATTACTACCAGCTAGTAATAATACTACAGAGGGAGAGAATGAGGGAGAAAAAAAGGAGAAAGAAAAAAGTGCTTAGTGAGGGCCAGTACTGTGCTCAGTTATACAATATATTATTTCCTGCAGAACCACATTCCCCAGAGCTGCGTGAAGAATCTAGATATGATTCTTGATGGCAGGCATATTGTTTTTAGAAAACACACAATACACAGAGAGGAGTTAAAGAGAGTGCAACTTTAACAGAGTTTGAAAGTCAGGAATTTGGTTGCTTTGGATGGTGAGTGAAATGAATTAGGACTTGTTGCTTTCTATGTCCAATGCGTTTGAAGCTTCATATAAATTTCAAGCATTAAATATTTAAATTTTATCCAAAGCTTTGTGAGTTGAGCGAATAAAGTACCATGAAGGTGAAATAGAAGTCTCAATTATGAGAATATATAAAATAGTACTGAAATGGGTGGCTGGACATGTGAGATGTTGTTGATGAAGCAAGTTTGTGGTAAACCAGATGGATCCAAGCAAACCTGCAGAAATCATGTCCACTCCTCAAGGAACTTAGAGTCAGAGCTGTTGAGCTAGAGTCTGAGCTGCGGGAATTGATTGATTGGGGAAGGCAAGTATAACTTGGATGGTTTGATTGAGAGCCAGTCAGAACCCTTAAGTTAAGTAAAGAGCTGGACTGTAGTCTGCGGCAGGTAAGTAAGGTTTGCAGATCCATCATAAGTTGATGTAAGTTGATGTACGGCCTTTGGTCTTGTCTAATAGGGATAAGATATTCGCTGCCTGCAGGTATACAAACAAAGACTTTAGGGATGATGCTTCACCACCAATACAAGAGACCATTCATTTGGGGATAGTGAAACAAATATAATAGTGGTAGGGGCTGATATAGCCAGGGGGATTGATACTGTTTTTCACACCCATGGTCAGGAAGCAAATGGCTGCATTGCTTGCTTGGTGCCAGGGTTGATATATCCTCTGGTCTGCAAGTGAACTTGGAGTGGGACATAGTTAGTATGTGAACCATAGTTACCTTGACAGGAATCAATAATATAGATAGAACTAGGTCTGCTGAGAGTGCTTGAGGAACAGGGAATAGAATTAAAATGCAGGTGAGAACAGATCAGAGTTAAAAGCATGACTCAAAGAATGGCATGGGAGAAAGAGGTGTAAATGCATTGGCACCATTACTGGGAGGGAGAAGGGAGAGTTAGCTATTCCATTATGACGGGCTTTGTATCAACCAGTATGGGACCAGTGTCCTGACAAAATGAATCACCAGAGCTTTGCAACACTATAGACAAGGGGAAGGTTTTAGATTTAAAGAGAAATATTAAGGTCAAAGCGCAGAGTAGCAATATGAGCAATGATATGTACTGTGAGACAAGAAGTGAAGGAAATTTCATGGTAGCAGTGCATCAGGAAGCAAAATCTATTCAAGAAAAGATGCAAAGAACATAATTAGATGGATAGATCATTCTTAACAAAACAAACCGATGATTAAAATAGAGTTAAATGATTTTAATCAAAACATTATTTCAAAGATGTGGTTGTATGGTGACCAAGATTGGAAATTAACTATTCCAGAGCACTGGATATTTAGAAATTAACGATGAGGTAGAAAAAGAGATGGCAGCTTGATTAACAAAGAAGACCCAAGGCCTGTAGTGAGGAATGGTCTTGGCCTGGAAGAATAGGAAGGAGAACCAGTGTGGGTGGAGCTAGACAACAAAGGAGAAAAGCACACGTTGGATTGGCTTACAGGCCCACTAACAACAGCATATTTTCGAGGGGAGTAAGAAAAACTTGTAGCAAAGACACTACAATATTCAATGAGGATTTTAATCTTCATATTGGCTAGACAAATCAAATTGGAAAAAAATAATTTGGAGGATGAACTCTGAATGAATTTAGTGAAAATATCATGAGAGAGTTGATCAGTAATCCCACAATAAGAAATCATTAATGAAATAATATGGTGCATTTGGGAGAGACACAGAACAGACAGAAACTAGAACCAAAAATAAATAAGGCCAATTATATGGGTACGGGGATGTATGGGGTATGGTAGACGGGGAAATCAGATTCAATGGTTTTTCAGTAAGTAAGCAATGACAAGCAATTAGAAAAAATATTGCAAACACAATAAGTGCACATTTCATTGATAAATAGAAACTGCAGAAGAAAAGTGATCCTTGGGTAACTAAGAATGTTGAGAATTGTATTAAATTATAAGAAACTTAAAATGTTGCTAACAGAATGTTAAAATGGAAAAGTGATAAATGAATGAATTGGGAGAGACTTGGGAGCAATAACTGACGACCAAAAGATTCCAAGTCAGGAGACCACATGTACAGAGCATTAAACATGCACTTTGCACCTGTCTTCACATGAGAAGACACAACAAGAATTGGAGGGGAAACAAGGGTCTGATAACAGCGAGAAACCCAACGTAATTCATTTCATTCCAGAGAGCTGGAGAAATTAAGGGAACTAAACCCAAAGTGATAGCCTGAGTCTGCAACAGAAGGTTCTGAAAGAGGTGATTGGAGACATAAATGAGAGTCTTCAAGAATTCCATTGACCTTGGAACAGTCCAAGCAGATTGGCAGGTAGCAAATGTAACAATACTATTTAATAAAAGGAGAGAGAGAAAAGAAATAAGGAAATATTGACTAGCTGGCCCAACAGCTGCCATTGGCAAAACATTGGAATTCATCATTAAGCACACGATACAAAGTATTCATGAAATCATAAGGCTGGGTCAGCATGATTTTATTAATGGAAAAAACATGTTTGACAAATATGAGCATTTTAAGGACATAATGGCAAGGTAGATAATAGTTCTAACATATCTGGATTTTTAAAAGGCATTTGAAAATGTAACACACAAAAGCCTTTCATGTAAAATAAGGGCTCATGGGATAACGTATTGGCATGAATAGAAAATGGTTAAAAGGCAGTAAACAGCAAGTAGGATTAAGTAAATCATTTTCAGTTTGGCAGACTGTTACTAGTGGGGTGCCTCAAGGGCCAGTTCTGGTCCCTCAGCTCACTAATTGTTAGAATAAAAGGCAAATTGTAATGCAGCCAACTTCGCTAATGATACAAAACCAGGTGGGAGTGTGTGTTGTGAAGAGCCTGCAGAGGGCTACGGAAATATCTACTGAACTGGGAAGACAGTGGCAGATGGAATGTTAGAAAATGTGAGGTTTTGCATTTTGAATAGAAGGGTAGAAAGGAACAAATTGTGGAACAGTGACCAACTAGAAACTGTTAGAGTATTGGTATACCAATTCATAACGTACAAAAAGTAAGCATAGAGCAAGAAGTTTTGAAGACAAATGAAAAGTCAACCTTTGCTGCAAAGAACTTGGAGTAGTAAACAAAGGGACTTTGGTGAGATTGCACAGGGCTTTGGTGAGATTTAAGGTGAGAGGGGGGTAAGTTCAAAGGAGATGTCTGGGGCAAGTTTTTTACACAGAGAGTGGTGGGTGCCTGGAATGCCCTGCCAGGGGTGGAGGCAGATACAATAGAGGCATTTAAGAGACTCTTAGTTAGGCACATGAATGTGCAGAGAATGGAGGGAAATGGATCTTGTGTAGGCAGAAAGGACTAGGTTAGTTAGGCATTTAATTCTGATTTTAATTAGTTCAGCACAACATCGTGCCTGTTCCTGTGCTGTAATGTTTGATGTTCTATGTTCCATATCTCATCTGAATTGCTCTGCTCAGGTTTAGTCCTCCTACCTATGGAAGGATAAACTTTGGAATGAATGCAGCATTTAATCACTAGATTGATTCCTGGGATGTTGGGTTTGAACTGTGAGGACAATTGAGTGAGGTTGACAATCAATTACTGAATGTTAGAAGAAAGACAGAAAATCCTAAGTAGGGTTGACTGGCCGATGCCAGGGAGCTGCTTACTCTATCTGAAGATTTTAGAACGAGGGGCCATCAGACCATTTAGCAGGGAAATGATGGTCAACTAACTGTCATAAAAGAATGACCATTAAAGTTTGGAGACACAAGAGACTGCAGGTGTTGGAATCTGGAGCAACACACACAGCACTGCAGGAGCTCAGCAAGTCAGGCAGCATCTGTGGAGGGAAATGGACAGTGGACATTTTGGGTCCAGACCCTTCATCCGGACTGAGAGAAACATAGGAGAGAGCCAGTGCAAAGAGGTGGAGCGAAGGGATGGCTCAAGGGCTGCCAGGTGATCGGTAGATCCAGGTGAGTGCGGGGAGAGCTGATAGGCAGATGAGGGAGGGGGAAGAGTAGGAATGAGGTCAGAAGCTGGGAGGTGATAGGTGGACATGACAAAGGGCTGACGGTGATGGAATCTGATAGGAGAAGTCAGTGGAGCCTGGGATGAAGGGAGGGAGGTGGGGAGGGGAACCAGTAGGGGGAGTGTGGGTGATGGGCAGGAGGGAAGAGAGGGGGAGAGGAGAGGTAGGGTGATGGGAGCTGGTGGATTGGGAGGAGAGAGAAAAGAGAGAAGGGAAATTGGGAGAGACGGGGAGCAGTTACCAGTTGATGGAGACTGGTTGGAGTTTGGAGACTGCCCAGGTGGAATATGAGGTGCTGTTCCTCTATTTTTCACTTATCCTTGACCTGGCAGTGCGAGAGGTCACAAACAGACATGTCGGTGTAGGCAGTAAATTTAATTAAATTTTGGCTTTCCACCAACACCCACTTCCCAAGAATGATTTTTTTAAGGAAAGCTTATACAGATTCCAGTATGTAACCAACACTGTTTGTATTCATTGGACACATATATATGGCATGGAGTTTGTGGCTATATTTATTCATGCAATTTATGTTTTTCAGAAATATTTGAACAAGATTAACAGCTGAGTTTGTGGAACTCTGAGCCTAATTATTTTGCTTCACTTCCATGAGTACTTGAACATTATATTTTCATTGTGTTTGAAAATAATCTGAACACTGACATTCCTTCACCTAATTAAAGAAAGAAATTCTATTTGTCTGGTACCTTTCAAGGACACAGGACATCCCAAAACATGTGACAGTTAATGAAGTATATTTAAAAAGTATTCACAACTGTGCTGAAACATTGCACCACTGTGGGCACAACAGGCTCACTACACAAGCAGCAATGAAATAGAACATAGTACAGCACAGGAACAGGCTCTTCAGCCCACTGTGTTAGAAACATAGAAACATAAAAAACTACAGCGCAATTCAGGCCCTTTGGCCCACAAACACGTCCCTACCCTAGAAATTACTACGCTTAACCATAGTCCTCTATTTTACTCAGCTCCATGTACCTATCGAACAGCCTCTTGAAAGACCCTATCGTATCCCCCTCCACTACCATTGCTGGCAACCCATTCCACACACTCACCACTGAGTAAAAAACTTTCCCCGGACATCTCCTCTTCATCTACTTGTGTTGTGCCAAACTAATTAAACTAATAATAAATGCCTAACTAAACGTCCCTTCTGCCTGCACAATGTCGATATGCCTCCATTCTCTGCACATTCAGGTGCATAAGATCCTCTTAAAATTCTCTATTGTATCTGCCTCCACCACCACCCTGATAGCACATTCCAGGCACCCATGACTCTCTGTGTAAAAAAAATCTTGCCCCACACATCTCCTTTGAACTGACCCCCCTCACTTTAAATGCATACCCTCTAGTCTTAAGAATTCACGACCCTGGGAAAAAGATACCGGCTGTCTGCTCTATCTACGCCTCTCATAATCTTGTAAACTTCTATCAGGTCTCCCCTCAGCCTCCACCGCTTCAGAGAAAACAATCCACTTTGTACAACCGCTCCTTGTAGCACAGGTCCTCTAATTCAGGCAGCATCCTGGTAAACCTCTTCTGCACCCTCTTCAAAGCCTCCACATCCTTCCTATAATGGGGTGACCAGAATTGAATGTAATACTCCAGGTGCGGCCGAACCAGAGTTTTATAAAGCGGCAATATCACTTCCTGACTCTTGATGTAATGCCTCAAATAATAAAGGCAAGCATGCCATACGCCTTCTTTACACCCTGCCAAACTGTGCAGTTTCAGGGGGTTATGGACTTCCATCCCAAGATCCCTCTGTACATCAACGCTGTTAACGGTCCCTTTACATTTGATCTCCCAAAGTGCAACACTTCACATTTGGCCAGATTAAACTCCATCTGCCATTTCTCCACCCATATCTGCAACTGGTCTATATCCCACTGTATCCTTTGCCAGTCTTCTACACTAGCCACATCATCACCAATCTTTGTATCATCTCTAAATTTACTAATACACCCATGTACAATCTCATCCAGGTCATTTATATGCATCACAAACAGCAGACGTCCCAGTACGGATCCCAAAGGAACACCACTAGTCACAGACCTCCAACTAGAATAAGTCCCTTCGACCACAACTATCTTCTATGGGCAAGCCGGTTCTGAATCCAAACGGCCAATTCACCATGGATCCCATTCATCTTAATCTTCTGGATGAGCGTCCCATGAGGGACTTTGTCAAATGCCTTACTAAAATCCATGTAGACAACATCCAGATCTACCTTCATCGATCACCCTTATCACCTCATCAAAAAACTCAGTCAAGTTAGTAAGACACAAGATGCCCTGCACAAGGCCATGCTGACTGTCCCTAATCAGGCTATGGTTTTCCAAATGCTCACAAGTCCTATCCCTAAGAATCTTCTCCAGTAACTTCTTTACCTCTGACATGAGGCTCACTAGTCTATGGCTACCAGGATTATCCATATTTCCCTTCTTGAATAATGGAACGACATTCATTATTCACCAGTCCTCCAGGACCTTGCATGTGGCTAGAGAGGACATGAAGATGTTGGTCAAGGCCCCAGCAATCTCATCTCTTGCTTCTTTCAATATCCCATCAGGCCCTGGGGACTTATCCACCTTAAGGTTCTTTAAGAGACCCAACACTACCTCCTGCTTTATCTCAAAACGCCCCACACTGATCTCTGTATCCTCCATGTCCTTCTTCTTGGTAAATACTGATGCAAAGTACTCAGTTAGGACGTCACCCACATCCTCTCCCTCCAAGCACATGTTCCCCCCTTGAGTGGTCCTACACTCTCCCTAGTTTTCCTCTTGACCTTAATGTATGTATAGAATGCCTTGGGATTCTCTTTAATCCTACTTGGCAAGGACGTCTCATGGCCCCTCCTGGCTTTCCTTATTCCCTTCTTTTCTGGCTTCTTTATAATCCTCAAGGGCTCTGTTTGATCCGAGCTTCCTAAACCTTACAGACGCTTCCTTTTCCTTCTTGACTAAATTCACCACCTCTCTCGACATCCAAAGTTCCCTGACCTTGCCATCCTTCTCCTTCCTTCTTACTGGAACATACCTGTCCTGTACTTTGTGCAAGTTGTTCTTTAAACACCAGCCACATGTCAGATGTCTATTACTGCCACAGAAGTAGTTCCAATGATCCAAGAACCTGAAACCCTGCCCCCTGCACCAGTTCTTCAGCCACACATTCATCTGTTCCATCTTTCTATTTCTGCCCTGACTAGCACTTGGCACTGGGAGTAATCCAGAGATTACCACCTTTGAGGTCCTGCTTTTCAGCCTCTTCCCTAACTCCCTATACTCACTGCGCAGGACCCCTTCCCCCTTTCTACCTATGTCATTGCTGTTAACGTGCACCACAATCTCTGGCTGCTCACCCTCCCCCTTGAGAATATTCGGCAGCCACTCTGAGACATCTTTGACCCTGGCACCCAGGAGGCAACACACCATCTTGGCATCTCTTTCACGGGCACAGAATCTCCTGTCTGTCCCCCTAACTATTGAGTCTTCTATAACCATTGCTCTGCCTGACTTCACCCTTCCTTGCTGAGCCACAGAGCCGGCCACAGTGCCACTCACCTGGCTGCTGCTGCTGTGCCGATAGGTCAGGCCCCAATGGGCCTGTTTCCATGCTATATAACTCTATCACTATGACTCTGTGAGGTGATACACTCTGGGAAGTCACATGGGGATATAGCAAGGCATAGATCAGCTGGAAAATTGGGCAGAGCAGTGGCAGATGGAATTTAATCCAGATAAGTATAATAGTTGGAATGTCGTTACAACTGTAAAAGACATTGGTGAGGCCACACTTGGAGTACTGAGTGCAGTTCTGGTTGCCCAGCTATAGGAAGAATATCATTAAACTGGGAAGGACACAGAAAAGATTCATGAGGAAATTACCAGAACTGGAGGGCTTGAGTTATAAGGAGAGACTGGATAGGCTGGGACTGTTTTCCCTGGAGTGTAGAAGGCTGAGGGGTAACCTTATGGAGGTTTATAAAATCATGAGGGGCATAGCTGAGGTGAGGAGATTTGGTATGTCACTAAAGACTTACAAATTTCTATAGATGTACAGTAGAGAGCATTCTGACTGGTTGCATCACAGCCTGGTATGGAATCTCCAATGCACAGGATTGCAAGAGGCTGCAGAGCATTATAGACTCAGCCAGCTCATCCCGGGCACAGCCCTCTCCACTTTGGAGGACATCTTCAAGAGGTGATGCCTCAAGAAGGCAGCATCCATCATTAAGGACCCTCACCATCCAAGACATGCCCTCTTCTAATTACTACCATCGGGGAGGAGGTACAGAAGCCTGAAGACCCAAACTCAACAATTTAGGAACAGCTTCTTTCCCTCCACCATCAGATTTCTGAATGGTCCATGAACCCATGAGCACTACCTCATTATTCTGCACTATTTATTTATTTTTGTAATTTATAGATGTTTATGTCTCTGCACTGTATTGCAGCCACAAAACAACAAATTTCATGTCATATGTCAGTGATAATAAATCTGATTCTGGACACAGTCTTTTTCCCCAGGCTAGGGGAATCTAAAATAGGTTTAAGGTGAGACGGGAAAGATTTAAAAGGGACATGAGGGGTAAGTCTTTCACAGAGGGTGATGAGTATGTGGAGCAAGTTGTCAGAGGAAGTGGTAGAGGTGGATACAATTACAACATTTAAAAGGCATTTAGGCAGGTACATGGATAGGGAAGGTTTAAAGGGATGTGGGCCAAAGGCAGGGGAATGGACCAGCTCAGGCAGGCAACGTGGTTGGCACGAATGAGTCGTGTGATGGGCCTGCTTCCATGCAGTATAACTCATTCTCTACAACTCTGTACACTCTGGGAAGTCACAGCTGGCAGGACATGTGTGGGCAGGCACGGTAGTGTAGCGGTAGCATAATGCTATTGCAGCGCCAGCGACCTGGGTTCAATTCCACCACTGTCTGTAAGGAGTTTGTATGTTCTCCCTGTTATTGCGTGAGTTTCCTCTGGGGGCTCTGGCTTCTTACCACATTCCAAAGACGTACGGGTTAGGAAGTTGTGGGCATGCTATGTTGGCGCCGGAAGCGTGGCGACACTTGTGGCCTGCCTCCAGAACACTCTACACAAAAGATGCATTTCACTATGTATTTCGATGTACAGGTGACTAATAAAGAGATCCATAGCTTGCCGAAAATGGCGATACAGGTGGAAAGGGTGGTGAAGAAGGCACTTGGTACACTTGCCTTTATAGGCTGAGGCTTTGAGTATAAGAGTTGGGACATCATGTTACAGCCCTATAAAATTTTGGTTAGATTACACTTGGAGCATTGTGCACAGCTCTGGTTGCCACACTACAGGAAGGATGTGATCGCAATAGGGAGCGTACAGAAGAGATTCACCAGGATGTTGCCTGGAATGGAGGGCTGTGTTTATAAGGAGAGATTGAATAGACAGGGCTTATTCTCACTGGAATGTGAGAAGCTGAGGGCTGAAATTACTGAGCTTTATAAAATTATGAGGGACATAGATAGAGGTGATAGGGTCTTTTTCCCAGGGCAGGGGGGGGTCTTGAACTAGGAGGCACAGGTTTAAGAGGGGAGAAATTTAAAGCAGATCTGAGGGGTAGGTTTTTCTTATAGAGGGTGGTGGTTATCTGGAATGAGCTGCCAGAGGAGATGGTAGCAGATACAATTAGAACTTTTAAAAGGTGTTTGGACAGGTACTTGGATAGGAA
>JARFYF010000017.1:183349-193867 GCA_030265395.1 Rhina ancylostomus | reverse complement strand
GGGGGGGGGGCGTTGATGGGAATGTGGGGAGAAAAATCAGGATTAGTTAGGATTAAGGTACTGGGGAGGTTGATGGTCAGCATGAACTCAGTGGGCTGAAGAGCCTTTTTCTGTGCTTTATGACTCTGACTGTAACATAATTATCACAGCCTCCCATCTCTGGGGTTGCTGTACCAGCTTTGCTTATCCCTTGGGCAATTAACACTGCCTTACCAGTCCCTTGGGTAACTTGCAACCTCACTGGCCTGTGCCTCAGGCAAGAAAGGGGTGACCCGGTGAGTCTGCTGTACCATTCACTCTGGTCCAGGCCACAACCACTTTCCTCCTTTGCCAAAAGGGCCTTGAATTTATTGTGGTCTCAGCTCTCTGGGTTGGAGAATTACACAGATTCACCACCCTCAAAAGAAATTCCTTCTCGTCTTTGTCTTAAATTTACAACTGCTTATTCTGAAACAATGCCCTCCAGTACTGAATTCCAACACGAGGGTAAACACCTTCTCAGCATCTACCTTGTCAAGCCCCTTCAGTCTTGCCTTTCAGTAACACCCTGCCATAGGCACAACCTTTCTTAATATATCAACGTCTTCATGGCAGGAATAATCGAGTGAACTTTCTCCAAGCTGCTCCAATTCAAATATATTTTTCTGTAAATAGGAAAGCAAACCAGTGCACAGTACTTCACGTGGTTTCTCCACAGTTGTGGTATAATCCCTACATCTGTGCCCATCCCCTTTGCAGTAAAGTCCAGCATTGCCTGGGTGACCCAGATCCCTCTGCAGCAACAGTCTGTAGTCTCTCCATTTAAACAATGTGCTGCCTTTATTCTTCTTCACTAACATCACATTTCTCGACAAACGTTATCCACTCAATTAGCTTAGACTGTTCTCCATATCTTCCCTACCTCTTCGTAGACAGTAAATTTGTTTCCTTCATCTAAATCATTCACATAGACATTAGTTAGTAATTGATGCCATTAGTTACAACTTGCTAGTCTGAAGATGATTTAATTACCCTGATTTTTCTGTTAGTGAGGCTGTCCATTCTAATATATTAGCCCCTTACCTTGCACTGCAGTCTTATCTGGCACCTTATTGAATGATTTAGGTGATCCCAGGGTAACCATCCCACCTCACTCGTTCTTTGGTTTACCATCTAATACAAACCAAGGGGTATGATGCAAGAAACAAGTTGTGAGAGTGCCCTTTGCTCTGGGTCTAATTGTAATGTTCAGTGAAGATCACTAAGTGCAGATGGTCCATGTGATGTTCTGCCCTTAAGCTGGTGAATAGTAACTGATAGCAATGTTACCCAATTGTTATATTTGTACAGAACCTTTAATGTAGACAAACACTTCAAAATATTTTGGGGGCAGTGAATTGAAGAGTGCCTTGGAGAAAGCTGTCCTGTCCCTGGAGGTGGGAGAACAGCATTGACTTCCAGCAACCTTCATGTTTGATTGAAGTGTGATTGAGCTCCGGAGAATCAGGAGAAATTTCTAATTGCCAAGGAAAATCTATTTTTCTAACCAAATTGGTCTTGTTTTGTGATACCAAAGTTAAACGGGTGGGAAGATGGTCAGAGCCTTCCTCAGGTATCACCCACCCAGGATTAGACAAAAGATTGTATCTTCACTGGATTCCCAGTGGTGCCACTTTGTACATCCCATGTATAGAAATAAATTATCCATTTTACTTTTTTGCTGATTTTCTGGTTTTTAAAATGTTTTCGGCTGGTTGGTGCGGTAAGGTGTAAATGAGATCCCATGAAGCTGGTAGGCGGGGTGGTGACAGACACAAATGTGTAATGTGTTCTGTTTGATGTGGTACTGATACTATGGGTAGTGGGTGTGATGAGGAAGGGACCAATGTCCACGGGATACTGAGTGATGGTTTAACAAGCTTGGCTGCTTCCCATTGGTAAGTTGTAAATTGGTTTATTATTGTCACGTACTGAAGTACAGTGAAAAACTTTGTTTTGCCTGCCGTCCATATAGATCATTTCATCACATCAATGCATAGAGCTAGTACAAGGGGAAACAACAACAGAATGCAGAATAAAGTGTTACAGTTGCATAAAATATGTAGTGTACATGGACAATATTACATGTGTACATGGACAATTCATTACACAGTGCAGTTACATTAAGTTAGTACAGAGTGCATTGAGGTAGTACAGGTAAAAACAACAACAGAATAAAGTGTCACAGCTACAGAGGAAGTGCAGTGCAGGTAGACAATAAGGTGCAAGGTCACAACAAGGTAGATTGTGAGGTCAAGAGTCCAGCTCATCGTATAAGGGAACCGTTCAATAGTCTTATCACAGTGGGATAGAAGCTGTCTTTGAGCTTGGTTGGACATGCCTTCAGGCTCCTGTATCTTCTGCCCAGTGGGAGAGGAGAGAAGAGAGAATGACCTGGGTGGGTGGGGTCTTTGATCATGCTGGCTGCTTCACCAAGGCAGTGAGAGGTAAAGAGAGAGTTCATGGAGGGGAGGCTGGTTTCTGTAACGTGCTGGGCTGTGTCCATAACTCTGCAGTTTCTTGCAGTCTTGGGCAGGGTAGTTGCCATACCAAGCCGTGATGCATCCAGATAGAATGCTTTCTATGGTGCATCTATAAAAATTGGTGAGGGTCAATGGGGACATGCTGAATTTCTTTAGGCTTCTGAGGAAGTAGAGGTGCTGGTGTGCTTACTTGGCTATGACTTTCATGTGATTGGATTAGTACAGGCTATTGGTGATACTTCTCGGAACTTGAAGCTCTCAAAACTCTCAACCTCAGCACCATAGATGTAAACAGGAGTGTGTGCACCACCCTCCCCTTCCTGAAGTCAATGACCAGAACTAACTCTTGAAAAGAAATCAGGCTGGTCGATGGGAGTTCTAGTGACTAGCACACTGTTCCACTGAGCTTGGGGCTAGCATGCATCAGTGGTGGTACAGTAGCTTCATAGTTCCAATGACCTGGGTTCAATCATGGCCTCAGGTGCTTGCGTGTGGAGTTTGCATGTTCCCTTGTCCACTGGGTGCTCTGGTTTCCTCCCATATCTCAAAGGTGTGCTAGTAGCTTAAATGGCCCTGTAAATTACCCCTAATATAGACATGACAAAAGAATCAAAGGGGAGTTGATAGGCAAGTGAGAGAGGGCTACAGGAACTGATGGATTGATGGGAGTGAGTGGTCACATGGCCTCCTGTGTTGTTAAAAGTAAAGATCTGGACAAGTATAGGGCCATAAATTTATATATGTTACTGAAATTTACAGCTGGGTTGAAGGTGAGGAATTACTGAAGTCTGGAAGATATCAATGAAATGATTCAAGAGACACATGATAAATGGACTTCAGATTGGAAAAGTGTGAGCTGGTGTATTTGGTGAGGGTAGAGGAGATAAAAGAATACACGAAAGGCTACAATCAGATGGAGAGGGACAGATCTCGAAGACCATGCCCATGGACTCTTGGAAGTAGCAGGACGGATGGATATGCTAAAAAGGTATATCTAAGACAACATGGAACAGCACAGGAACAGGCTGTTCAGCCCATCATGTCTCTGCTGACCATGACACCAATTTAATGGCATATGGTCCATATCTCTCCATGCCCTACCTGTTCATGTGTCTGTCTAAGTGCCTCTTAAACACTGCTGTCGTATCTGCTTCCACCTCTTTCACTAGCAGCATGTTCCAGACACCCACCATTCTCTGTGTGTGTGTGTGTACTGTATATATTTAAAAAAAGGAAAGAAAAACTTGCCTCAAAAGTCTCCTTTAAACTTTCCCCCTCTTGCCTTAGCTATACCCACGAGTATTTGCCACTTGCACCCTGGGAAAAAGACTTTACTCTAGTATTGTATACTTTCTCCTTGTGTTTCACCTTGCACTTGTCCAGATTAACCTCCATCTGTCATTTCTCTGGCCACATTACCAACTGGTCTCTATCCTGCAAAATCCTTTGACAACCTTCCTCATTATCCACGATTCCACAATTTTTCTGTTGTTTGCAAATTTACTGATCAGCCCACCTATGTTTTTGTCCAAATCATTTACAGATATCACAAATACCAGAAGTCCCAGCACTGATTCCTGCAGAACACCACTGATCGCCAGCCACCAGTCAGAATAACACCCCTCCACCACTACCCTCTGTTTTACTGTATATGGCCAAGCCAATTTGAATCTAATCTCCCCAGTCTCCATGAGTCCAATGTGCCTTAATCTTCTGGATCAGCCTGCATTGATGGACCTCGTCAAATGCTTTACTGAAGTCAACCCTACCCTCATCAGTCATCTTTGTCACCTCCTCAGAAAGAACTTGGGTTGTAAGACATGACCTCCCTACTCAAAACCATGCTGACTATCTGCTAATATGTCTATATTTTCCCAGACATGAGTACATCCTTTCTAAGAATTTTCTCCAGTAATTTCTCTACCACTGATGTGAGGCGCACCAGCCTTTAGTTTCCTGGTTTGTTCCTTTTGCCCACCTTAAACAGAGGAACAATATTGTCTACTCTCCAGTCCTCTGGAACCTCACCAGGGGCTAAAGAAGATATTTGTCAAGGCCCCAGCAATCTCCTCTCTTGCCTCTCCCAATAACCTTGCCCACTTCTTCTGACTCCAGGTATAAATTCCCTCCTTTGTCCTGGAGTGGTCCTATCATATCGATGTCTTGGACCAAAACTCTGCATCAAGACTGAGGGGAGAGAACTGATGTAAAGAGGGGGAGTGCAAGGTGGTTTGTGTTGGGCCTCACCCTGACAGTGGAGAAGGCTGAGGATGGACAGGTCAGTGTAGGAATGGAAGTTGAAATGCCATGGAACTGGGAGCTCAGCATGGCCATTGTGGATACAGTGGAGGGTCTCAGCAATAGGTTGCCTAGTCTGTACTCGGTTCTCACCCATATAGAGAAGGCCACATCGGGAATGCCAGTAGGCGAGGTTGGAAGAGGTATGTGGGAATCTTTGCCTCACCTGCAAGAGCTGTTTAGGTCCCTAGATGGTGGTGAGGAAGGACATGTAGGGACAAGTGTTACACCACCTGCAGTTGCAGAAAAAATTGCCAGGGGGCAGGTGGGAGGGATGAGTGGACCAGGGAATCATGGGGAAGAAGTGGTTTGTGCAGAAGTTGGGGATGAGGATCCATTTGGTGGACCCTCCTAGTTCACCAATCACCTCTGGCACCTGTCTCACCACTTCCCTTCTGATCTTTATACTGTTATCTCTCCTTTTCACTTTAGTGATGCAGGGTTTCAACCTAAAATGTCTGCATTTCCTTTCCCTTCCACAGATGTTGCTTGACCCCACTGAGTTCCTCCAGCAGATTGTTGCTTCAGATTCTGGCATTTGCAGTCTCTTGTCTTCTAAACCATACATTTACTTTTTTTAAAACTAAATTTGCAACATCTCTTATCATCCAGGGTTCTTAAACCTTGCCTTTCCTGTCTTTCTTTCTCATAGGAGCATGTTGGTCCTGAACTCTGACTAACTGGCCATTATACAACTCCCACATGTCAGATGTGACATCAGGCCGGTCAGCCTGACATCAGTAGTGGGGCAGTTATGGAAGGAATTCTGAGGGACAGGATCTACTAGCATTTAGATCGACAGAGTCTGATTAGGAGGAGTCAGCATGGCTTTGTGTGTGGAAAGTCGTGCTTGACAAACCTTTTAGAGTTTCTTTTGTAGAGGTAATCAGAAAGGTAGATGAGGGTAGGGCAGTGGGTGTTGTCTATTTGGACTTTAGCAAGGCCTTCAACAAGGTTCCTCATGGTAGGCTGGTCTGAAAGGTTAGGTCCCTTGCAATCCAGGGAGAGCTATTTAGGTGGATTCAAAATTGGCTCAGAAGTAGGAAAGACAGGATGGAGAAAGGTCGTTTCTCAGAATGGATGCTCGTCACTAGTGGTGTGCCACAGGGATTGGTGTTGGGACCCTTGTTATTCATTATTTATATAAATAATTTGGACACAAATGCACAAGGCTTGATCAGTAAGTTTGCTGATGACACAAAATTTAGTGTTGTTGATGGTGAAGGGTATCATAGATTACATGGGGATATTGATCAGTTAGGGAAGGGGGCCAAGGAATGGCAAATGGATTTCAAATACAGATAAGTATGAAGTGATGCATTTTGGAAAATTGAACTATCGTAGCATTTACAGCATACTAGGGCACTAGGGAGTGTAATGGAACAGATGGACCTAGGAGCTCAAGTGCATAGTTCATTGAAATCAGCATCACAGGTAGACAGGGTGGTTAAAAAGGCATTTAGAATGTTGGCCTTTGTCAGTCAGGGCACTGAATATAGGAGTTGGGACATTTTGTTGAAGTTTTACAAGTTGTTGGTGAGGTTGCACTTGGAGTACCTTGTACAGTTTTGATCATCCTGTTATAAGAAAGATGTTGTTAAACTGGAAAGAGTGTAGAAAAGATTTATGAGGATGTTGCCAGGACTTGAGGGCCTGAGTTATAGTGAGAGGTTGGCCAGGCTCAGTCTTTATTCCTTGGAATGTAGGAGAATGAGGGATGATCTTATAGAAATGTTTAAAATTATGAGAGGCATAGATGAGGAGGACAGTAACAGTCTTTTCTTCAGGGTAGGGGAGTCCAACCTAGAGGGTATAAGTTTAAGGTGAGAGGGAAAATATTTAAAAGGGACCTGAGGAGCAATTTTTCCCCCCCCCCCACACAGGGGGTGCTGACTACATGGGATGAACTGCCAGTGGAAGTGGTTGAGGAAGGTACAATAGTATCATTTAAGCAGCACTTGGATAGATAGCAGGGCTTAGAGGGATATGGGCCCAACACAGGAAATTGAGACTAGCTGGGTAGGCACTGGTCAACATGGACTTGTTGGGCCAAAATGCTATACTTCTATGACCTGCCAGCAGCTTCTATGGATTCATTGTAACACCATTTTAAATATACAGGATGGGTTGAAGTGGTGCAGACTAGCTTTAAATATTGGTAGATTTCCAATGATATTTATCCAGTGCTGAGGAATATTTGGTTAGTTCCTGATTGCTGCACACACCAATCATGCAAATAGAAAGTAGCATTCATCTGATAGGCTGCCTACAACAGAAACAATGGACAGGGGTTGAACATGCATCTTGATTCTGACACTGATTTTCAGGGGTTATTGAATTTACTATCAAAGTGGTTGTGACTGTTCATAGCATAAATGTTCCTCCAACTGACTTAGTATCACACCAAATTTTTTTAATGTTCATGAGGTTGCTGTACTATGGTAGATTTCTAAGCGATGGTTTGGAAACAAATTGTTATCATCAAGGCAAAAGTTGATAAGAGAAGTTAGCACAATCTGACTGGGTGTAATATCCTGAATGTTTTCCAAATGTTATTTCTGTATTTAAAGTGCTTAAAGTGTTGCAAGCTGAATAAGTAGTATTGATTTGCATACATGGGAGTTGATTCAAGTAATAGGATAAATGGAACAAAAATATTTAGATAGCATTTTAACAGTATTAAAATACCCTAAAGTGTTCTACAGGTGCATTGTCAATAAGGAAACCAAGGAAGATTCAAGGTTGAAGGAAGATTAATGCATTGGTTAGGTGGACACAAACACAGAAAATAGATATCTTTTGTGTGAAGGATGAGGAATTGAGTTTTAGGAGGGCAGACAAAGGAGGGAATGTACACCAAATGTAAAGAGGGACTTGAGTGAATCCCCACAGAGGTGGATCAGGTGGTTAAAAAGGCAGTCTTGCCTGTAATGGCCAAGGTGTGGAACATAATTGGTAGAGTTCTTGAAAACACATGTTGAGCTAAAGCTAAAATACTTTGTTCAGGTTTTGTCAAACTATAGGAATGATGTGATAATATTAGAGAATGTGCAGCAGAGATTTATGAGGATGTTATCAAACCTGGAGAATTATAGTTATGAGGAGAGACTGAGGAGGATGGTGTCATTTCTTTTAAGGCCTACACAGAGTGAACAGGAAGTTTCAATTTCACTTGGAAGATGTCAGTAACTGGGGGACATAGATTTAATTTAGTTGGAAAATGGATTATCAGGAAATTGAAAAAAAGAAAATCACTTCAGCTAGTGTAGTGGGAGTTTGGAACTCTGTCTGAAAACAAGATGGTGGTGACAAAAACCCTCATTTCAAAGTTACCTGGATGGACAATTGAATAATTTCAGAGGAAGCAAACTAAATAGATCCATTTTTGTCCTACATGGACCCCTTCTATACCATAATTTTAAAAATAAATCTAAAATGTAATAAGCTGCATATTAGAACAAATGACCTTAAGTGTAGGGAAGGAAGATTTTAAGAAGCATCTTAAAAAGAGGAAGAAATGTTTTTAAAGGAAATACTAGAGATTAATGTCTTGGCAAGCCTACCAAATGAAGCAATATATTCAAAGATGTAAAAGATGCATGAATACCATAAGATTTATATGGTAAGAGATTTCAGAGATAGAGGGGCAAGACAATGAAAAGGTGAATTAAATTTATAACATTGACAACAGAATTTTGAATGACCATGTATGAAGGAATCCAGGGGAGCTAGTCTGATGTGCATTAAATGGTCGTACCTAGAGACAAGAAAGAGCATGTGAGGGTTTGATCAGCAGATGGGCAATGCATTAATAATAATGTTACACTAAATATCCTCATTTATAAATGTGTGATAGAACAGTTACTGATGTTTAGCTGTAGGTATTGCTGGACTAGTCTAAATTACAATCATATTGGGTGCAGCTTAATTTTCTGTCAATGAGATGTCAAGTGATGTATAGAGCAGCTGTCCTTTATTGATCACTTTTGTATATATGCTGAGAATACAAACACAAGAAACAAATATTAACAAGATTCCAAATAGGTTGTCTAATTATTAATTTTTAAAAAGCCATTGTGTTGAGCAATAGGAACAAGAGCCCATAATACAGACTGAGTGTTTTTGATACTTTTACTTTGAAAGATTACCAAATCTTTCACACCTTTACATAGTAACTGTCACTACTGGAATATGAAATATTTGACTTAGAATTGATATGCAGCATGACTATTCTTGGTATCTTATGTTCTCCTGAGCTCCATGACCATTCAACATTTAGTTATGCCTTTCCTTATCCTTTCACTAACTTTGATATTGCTTCCTTTGCCTCAGACAATTTTTCCATCCCTTGCAAAATTGCCCTCATCTTTCTTCAAAAGGCTCACCTGGCCAATTATTGGTCTACCTCTAACCTTCCTTTTCTCTTTAACATTCTTGCATGGTATTGACCTACAGCTTCAAAGCAATAGCAAACGAGTCTGAATTTCTTTTGCCCTTCAAAGTAGCAAGACTACCCAGAAATCATCAGCATCCTCCATGAGTGGAATCAGGGTATGTTATGCTTTAATGACATCCTTAAAGTTATTTTGTTCCACTATTCTTACTTTTATGAAAACATGAAATTTTGAAAATCCATTCAGAACTGATTAATGGAATTTACTCTTCACAAAGTCACTTTAGGTTATACAAACAGTGGTAAAATGGAAATATCACTGAATTAGACTTTTCCTGGCAATTCACTACAGTAAGACCCAAAATGAAACCATTTGCTAGAACTTTAAGAATAGAGATTATGAAAAGAATAAATGATTGAAAAAACCAATGCTTGGAAAAGATTTGATTGTCAAATGGAAAACAACAACAACAACAACATTTTCATGTAACTAAGTCTTCATAATTACTAGAACACCAATCATCATGGTTTTACAATGTTTCTTCTGGAGTTAGCAATCAAATTTCAGCTTAGCAGAAATTCTGGTACTCAAATTTACTACTGAATAGGATTACAAGCAAAGCAGTTTTTGCTAGTCATGTTTTACACCTCTAAGATAGACCACTACAAAATAAGTGCACACAGATTGCCTGCTGAATTCCTCTAGCATTGTAGTGTTTTTCATCTAGATTCCAGCATCTGCAGTCCTTTATTTCTCTTGTGCAGATTCCATCTTTCCAAAGAAATTTTGGTCACAGCACAAATGTAGCTGGAGTGAAGCCTATATTCCTCCATCACAGATGTTCAAACAGAAGGTTTTTCATGCCATTCCATAATACAATGCCATATGGGACTCAGTATGACCACCACAACAACCAATAACTAAAACAAGTTGTTTGAGAATCACTGCATAGGTTTCTTCCACTGTAGTATGTGTGGGATTTGAATCCTGTGGATTGTGACACACCTTGTGCAATTAACAGATGAGATTTGAGATGTTGGTGCAAGTAACAGTTATGAAGCAGAATGTTAGAAGAATGTCATGGCTAATTGCCTTCCATGTGACTGTCATATCACATGTTCATGCTTCCATTTTATCATTTTCAAACAAAATTATTTGTCTCACATGTTGACCTTGTTGTGATTGGAACTCTTCCAATTTTGTTTCAAGGTTTCTCAATTCATCTTTGCTTAGTCTATCAAACCATTAAACCTTCAAATTTTCAGACACTTTCATGTCAACAGAATTGGCCACAACTGTTTTCTTCACAAAACAAAGGCTTTCAA
>JARFYF010000012.1:48384972-48402015 GCA_030265395.1 Rhina ancylostomus | reverse complement strand
TCCCCCTGAGGGAGAGGGACTGAGAGACACCGGTCAGTGTGCAGATATCCCCCTGAGGGAGAGGGACTGAGAGACACTGGTCAGTGAGCAGGACTGATACACACAGTTGGTGAGCAAAAGAGACTGAAATGACAAAATGAATCAGCACACAATTTTGCTGCACCCACATCACCAGAACCAATGTGAAGCAGAGATTCCCAGGTGGAAGGAGGATGGAATCAGTCCAGGAATATTCTCTCTCAGAGACCTGACAACAGGAGTTTCAGCTCTCAGTAGTGGGCAGGTCTCCCCTCACCACTGTTAGAAAATTCTTTGATCTGTGTCGGCCGGTGAGAGGAGCAGGACCTTGAATACAAGGAGTTCAGGAACAGGAGCCAAACACCAGGGGAAACAGTTGTGCCTGGAAACGGGAGGCTGCCCAGTCAGTTGGGCAGCCAAGTGCTGTGGGCAGGTCAGTAACGACTGGAAACACCAGGGAGAGGGCGTCTGTGGAGCAGATAGTCTGTTTGTGTCAAAATTACCCACCCTGGTGATGGCAGCACCGTGTGTCCCAAATCTTGTATCCTCACTCAGATATAAACTGCACTGTTTGAATTACAGATCAAACCAAAGCTCCCCCTCTCACGGTGACTGGCAGTCCCTCAGCAGCTTTCATGACTTTCCGACAAACAGAGAGCAGTTTTTGCAGACAATGAAGTACTTTTTGAAGTGGAGTCACTGTTGTCACAGAGGGAAGGTAGGACCCTGGTTACACAGAGCAAACTCCCTGTAACAGCAATGCAATGAAGAGAGCAGACATTCTGTGTCGTTGATGCTGGTTGAGGGCTCAGTGTTGGGATGGTGAGTGGAGAACATGCAACTGGAAGGGCAGACCTGTCTTCAGTTGGACGCTTCCTGTGAAAGGCAGTACCTCCCTCAGTACTGCACCAGCAGGGCCAGCCTGTGACGGGGCTGCAGTCTCTGGAGTGGGACCTCAACCCACAACCACTGTCAACAAAACTGACAGTGGTCCCATTGACCAAGGAGACAGTGACACAGGCAAGAACATGAGCGTCAGCGATGGTTCCCAGGATATCTCACTGTTCCATCCTCGGGTCTCACGGTGGGACAAATCCAGACAGGGCAGTGGGAACTATAAGAAAATGAGAAATTGATGCATTGGAAGGGCATTCGGCCCCTCACCCCTGCGCCATCATTCAATAAGATCATAGCTTATATTTTAACTCAGTGTCACTCTCCTGCATTAAAACCATACCTCTTGAATCATTTGCGACTAAAAAATCCATTGACTTGAGTGTTCTCAGTGACTGAGCCTCCACAGCCCCTTGGGTTGAGAATTCCACAGATTCACTGCACTCTGGGTGAAGATATTCTCATCATCTTGGCCCTGAATGACAGAATTTTGAGAGTGTGGCCCTTGGTTCTCGACACCCCGACCAGCAGAAACATCACCTCAATATCTGAAGCTTCCATATTCTTCTTAGAATGAGGAGACCAGACCTGAACAAAATATTCCAAGTGTGGTCTAACTGGAGCTTTATAGAGCCACAACATTACCTTGCAGCTCTTTAACTCAATCCCACGACTAATGAAGGCCAGCACACCATACACCTTCTTTACCACCCTATCAACTTGCACAGTAACTTGGAGGGATCAACAGACTTGGACCCCAACATCCCTCTGTTCCTCCACACAGCTAAGAATCCTGCCATGAACCTTGTACTCTGCTTTCAAGTTCAATCTTCCAAAGTGTATCACTTCACACTTTTCCAGATGAAGCTCCATATGCCACTTCTCTGCCCAACTCTGCATCCTGTCTATATCCCATTATAACCCATGACAACCTTCTGCACTATCCACATCACCTCTGACCTTTGTGTCCTCTGCAAACTTACTAAGCCACTCCTTCACTTCCTCAACAAAGTCATTTATAAAAGTCACAAAGAGCAGGGGTCCCAGAACAGATCCCTGCAGAACACCACTAGTCACCGACCCCCCAGGCAGAATATACTACATCTACCTTCTGTGAGCAAGCTAATTCCAAATCCACGTAGCCAGGTTCTATGGATCCCATGCCTCATGACTTCCTGGATGAGCCTACCATGGGGAACCTTGTCAATTGCCTAAAATCCACACACCGCCACTCTTCCTTCATCAATTTCTTTTGTCACTTCCTCGATAAACTCAATGAGGCTTGTGGGGCATGACCTGCCCCTCACAAAACCATGCTGACTATCCATAATAAGACTATGCTTCTCCAAATGCTGATAAATCCTCTCCAAAAGAATCCTCTTCAATACTTTGCCCGTCACTGACATAAGATTCGCTGGTCAGTCGGGGCACTGAGTATAAAAGTCGGGAAGTCATGTTGCAGCTGTTTAAAATGTTAGCTCGGCCACATTTGCAGCACTGTGCACAGTTCTGGTCGCTGTGTTACAGGACAGATGTGGAGGCTTTGGAGAGGGTGCAGAAGAGTTTGAAGGAGTTTTACGAGGCAAGATTGTAGTGGGTGCCTGGAACGTTCTGCCAGCAGAATTGATAGAAGCAGATATGACAGCACCGGTTAAGAAGCATTCAGATCCACAGTGACTTGGTAGGTTGAATTCAAAGTCGGTTTAGTCCTTGAAGGGTGCAGGGGTTTTATTCGAAAGGAGGTCTGTGAATGGGCAGTGAATACAGAGATACGACCATGTGCAGGAAGATGGTATTGGTTTAAATTAGCATCATGGTCAGTGCAGACATGGTGGGCCTCAGGTCTTGTGCCTGTGCTGCACTGTTCCATGTTCTCTGTAAGGCCGAGAAGACAACATGAAAGGACAGATTCCACAGTAAGGGAGAGTGCACATGGAATGTGGAAGGAAATTAAATGGCCAGGTTGAGACTGGGACCGTGTAGAAAGCCCACAGGCTGTGGAAGAAGATTTTCCAGCGTCTTCCTGTGAAGATTTCTGATAAGAAGGCAGTAAAAATATGGACCTGGAAAGTGTGAGCTGTTTTCCATAATTCAGGAGTCACCCCTCAGCAGAGCCAGAGGTCAATGATGAAATTCACCATCGTCTTCAGTGCACCAGCAGAGAGTTGGATTGATCAAGGAAAAGAGAGATTTTAAAATCTGACACAAAACTCCTGGTCTATTGGGCTGGAGTAATCCCTGCCCTCCTGTATGTCTGAGATCTGAACGACCTTCATCACGCACTGAGATTTTGTTCAATTCTGGGATCTGGGCTTTGCTGGGAAGGCCAGCTTTAATTGTCCATCCATAGATGTCTTGGAGGTGGTGGCGAGCGGTCTTATTGAACTACTGCAGTCCTTCTAGTGAAGGTTCTTTCACAGTGCTGTTGGGCAGGGAATTCCAGGATTTAGACCCAGTGATGGTGAAGCATTAATAATATATTTCCAAGTCTGGTTTGTGTATGACTTGGAGGTGGTGATGTTCCCACGCACCTTTCTCCTTACTGATTCGCCTGTCTCTTGTTGGAGAGGCCCATTGCTCGGCACTTTTGTGGTGTGAATGTTGCTTGCTAATTGCTCATCCTGAATGTTGTCCAGACCTTGGTGCATGCAGGGTAACTCATTCAAATGCTGCCTACTCATCAAAGGCTCAGTCTGATCTCATCTCTGTAATTCAGTTCTTTGATCCCTGCTTGGACCAAGGCTGTGACAAGGTGAAGAACCAAGTGGTCCTAGCAAAGGATGAACTGGTCACTGGTGATCAGGTTATCTGGTGAGGAAGTGCCACTTGCCAACACTTTACCACAGTCGGAGTAGACTGGTTGGACACTAATTAGCTGATTAAATGTGCCCTGTTTTTTGAGAATGAGGCACACCCGGGCAATTTTTCACAGTATTGCTGAGATGTCAGTGATGTATCTGCACCGGGACAGATTAGCTGGAATATCCAGATCAATGGGATCGGGTCAGAACACAAAGTTCCTCTTTGCAGCATAATGAAGCGTTACCTTTCATCTGAGCCAGTCTCTGTTTCCTTCCCAACTGAAGCCCATATTTTAGTTTGGTTGAAGGCAGTTTTGTGCTGTTTCTCTCCAAAGGACAGATGTTCTCCATGCTTGCATGGAGCACGTGTCTTCATCCTATTCTCCCTTCAGACTTTCAGTCCTCTTCGTCAGTCCTCTTTTTGTAATACAAGCATTGTTTCTTGGTGTTGGTCCCGAAATCAGAAACTCATTTCCATACCTCTCGTAGCTGCTTATTCTTTTTAGTAAGTCTGTTCCCTCTGGGAGGCCCCCTGTTCAGATTAAGTCGAGCTGCCATCTCCTACAGGAAGTCTGAGAAGAAAATAGCCCCCAGATCACGGCCCAGTTTCAAACACCTGTCAACACTGAAAATATGAAACGTGTTTCTGGTAAATTGACAGCTGCACATAGAGATTCTGTTCAAATATGTCCCACACATCGAGTGTCAGGACGTTGTTCAGCCGTCCAGTCTATTCCCACTGATGTTGACCTACATCTGAGCTCCATTTACCCACCTTAGCTTCACATCCTTTAATAACTTAAATGCAACAAAATTCTATCAATGTCAAAATTTTCAGCTGACTCCGGCCTTGACAGTTTTGCGGGGCGAGTTTCAGATTTCCGGTGTCCTGAACATGCTGGCTCTGGAATCCACAGGAGAGATAACAGATTCTCTCTGTTAGTCTTCTGCACTCTTCAATAATTTTAAACTCCCCAATTACACCAGCCTTCAATTTTCCACACTTCAGGGAACATAAGACCAGACCTAATATTCTCACGGTTCGAGTCCCAGTGCCACTTCACTGGCCCTGGGCCACACCCCCAAGGACATCCCCAAGGACTGTCCTGAGGGTTGATGCCTAGAATCGCAGCCAGTGCTCCAGATGTGGTCCAATCAGAGCTCTACACCATTGCTGTGTAATGTCCACCCCTTTGTATCCTTTTGTTCCTCACTAACTGATGCACGTTGGGACTTGGGGTTAAATTCATCCATAGTATTTATCAAATCCCAAACCTGCTCATGGTCTTGCAACACAAAGGAAACCTTCCACCTTTCCTCTTGTGTCCAGTGGGATGGATCATTCCTTTATGCAATCTGTCAGTTAGTTGAGTGACTCACCAAACAATTACCTCTGTTACTGTGACTGTGGGCAGTTTGCCTCCTTATGCTTCTTGTCACAGCTGAAACCTTTCAGACAAACCTGTCTACACCTACCACTTGCCTGTATTCACTGCAGTTGTTCAAAACCATCTGCATTTATGGCTGTCAGACAAAACTCTCACAGTTGACTGCCCCTTTCCAGCTCCCACTGCCTCTGTCTCCCATTCTGAACTGAGACATGAGAGTGAAGGCAGAAGTTACCCGAGCCTGATGATCTGACATACCAGACCGCAGGTCACAGGTCTGGGAGCCAACTGCTGCCGCTGGGAAACAGCAGCTCCTGAGAGAGAGTTTGGGAGCGGGTGATGGAGAGAAAATGAAGGAAAAATAAAGAGCGGGAACATGCAGAGAGAGTGAAGGAGGAAGAGCAGAGATGTGTTTAGACCAGCTTTTTTTCTGTTTCTTTAAGTTTTTGTTTGCTTAGTTTAGTTTACATTGTTCATAATTTTTTTATTGATTTGGGTTTCTTTTTTCTTAATTTATATAATTAATCTTTTTCTTTCCTTTCATTTATACCCTATTCATTAACGAAGAGATCGTTAGACTTACAATAAATAAAACATTAAAAAGAGCTTGTATGTTTATCTAAGACGTGTGTTATCCAGATTTCTTTGCAATACATGTATGAACATTGATGCTGTATATTAATCTGTATTGATTTAAAAACTAATGAAAAAGATTGAAAAAGAAAGAGCACAGATGTGAAGTGGGAGAGAATGGAAAGGGGGAGGAAGAGAGGAGATGGTGACGGTGGGGGAGAAGAGGAAATGAGAGAAAAACGAGGTGGATACAGGAAGACCTGCAGAAGGTAGGAGAGAGAAAGACTCAGGAAAATGTAGAGAAGAGGGTGGAAGAGGAAAGGGAAGAGAGGGAAAGAAAGGAGAGAGATGAGAAGGAAAGTGGTGACTGAATGTGTGGGGGTAGAGGGGGAGTCGGTGATGAAGCATCATGACATCTCAGATCCAAACAGTCCACACTCAGCTCCTTTGATGCAAAGCTTGGTCTGTTTGATTCTCTGCACACTCTCTGGCAAAATGACTCCTCTTTTTCTCTCCTCCCTCTCTTTTCTCCCAACTCTCTCCTCTCCTTCCCTCAGACTTTTCACCCCATTTTCTCTTCCACTCCCATTCTCCTTTCCCTGGTCCCTCAGACTCTTCCCGATCCTTCAAGAGGAAATTGTTTTCCTTTTCAACTATTAAAAAGATTACCAGTACTGTATTCCATTATTGTTTCACAACGCAATGAAAACTGCAATTCTATCAATAATCCTTTTAATTAATCCTGTGAGCTGCGGTCTGGTATGTCAGATCGTCAGGCTCGGGTAACTTCTGCCTTCACTCATGTCTCAGTTCAGAATGGGAGACAGAGGCAGTGGGAGCTGGAAAGGGGCAGTCAGCTGTGAGATTTTTGTCTGACAGCCATAAGCCCAGATAGTTTTAATGATCTTAATGATTCAACAACCCAAAATTATGTTATTAGTGAGATATGTTGCTTGTTTTATGTTGTATGGATATAATGTTAACAATTAATACAGCAACTGATTAAATGCTTTGCAGGTTTCATTTTATGAACGAGGTTCTGAATATGTTTTCATTTCCGCACCATAAATTTACATTATTAAATGTTTTTGAGATTTGCCTTTCAACTGACAGATACATTTCTTAAGACCGTTAAACACCTCTCACTGGTTTGAAAGCTCTTGATAACGTATTAGAACCAAAAGGGTCGACGGGTATGTTCATATGATTGATGACACCATCTTTATCTGGTGTCCCCTGGTGTGGATCCTCCCTTCTCTGGCTCCCTTCTTACCTATCCAGTCAGAGCCACGGTTCTGCTGCAGTGGCTTCCCCTCCCACCTCTACATGGTTCCTTCCAGAGCCCCCAAGCCTCTGTTCTTGCCTCCCATCCATTTTTCATCCACAAGCATCCTCTCAATCAAATAACTTGAAGTCATTACATCAGATTCTTACTGACATTGTCAATATCCAAATCCACCTCATCATCACCTGTTGACACCATTTCTTTCAGCTTGTCCAGCTGACAGTTTTCAGGAGCCTCTCAAATTAGAGATGTCGAGAAGCGGACAGATCCCTTTGGTCTAAAGCTGATGACCAGTCCTCTGGTTACAGCCCCTTCTGCCAGAGTTACAGGTTCAGCTCAAAATGCCTCAGATGACTGAATAGTCAAGAGACTTCCTTCACACTCTCTGCAGTAAGGGAAATAATCTCAGCCTCTCCACATCCATCATCCCCAATTCCACTGTCTCCAGACCCACCACAATGTCTGTTCCCCACGCATTGATTCCATCTCCATTCCCGTTATCTCTGGCTGCACCAGATTGCTCACGATCTCAACCTCCCACCTGAAATGCAGCTGACCTTCCAACCACAATCTCACTTCATCACAGTGACCGATCTTCACCTCCACAAAACTGCACATCTCTGCTCCTTTCTCTTCTTATATGGTAATTATACCATTACCCATGCTCAGGTTGCCTCCAGACTCAAATATTCCAATGGATTCTCAGTCTGCTTCATACTTTCTATTCATTTTATTTTGGCTCCAAAAGAACCAATGGCTTTTCCCATCACTGGAATCCTCATATTTAGACTTAACTTTTCCATCCATGGCCTCGCTGCTGCTCTGGAACCACCTCCAGCCCAACAACAATTTTGTGTTCTACCAGTTCTGATCTCTTGCACACCCATCACTAGAGACCGTTTTCCTGTCAACAACTGCTTCACTAAAGGAGGTTTTTGTTGTTGGGATGAGTAGTCCTGCTCCGATGAATAGTTAATCTACAACTGAGAAGTTCTCACAAATACAAAAATCAGAATGGGTTCCCTTGACACTGCGATATCGAAACGTCTGCATGCACGTAGAAGTTTGTCTGGATAATCTCACAGTTTAGGGGTGGGTGATTCATGGGTCTCAAACTAGTTTAACCAAGACTTTACATCTCCAGAAGCTGTATGATTTTATAATATTGTAGAAACTATACCGTGTATTTAATCTGTGCTGCACCTGTTGTGGGAGTGCTGATGGGGAAGTATACAGGAAACTTGACTGTATTTGTTGGTGTTGTCACTGCCCAGGAAAGTTTTGAAGGCGAGAGTACAGAGGAAGGGTCACTCATTATCAGAGAGGATCCTGAGGGGTCTAAACAAGGTGGATGTGGAGTAGATGTTTGCTCCACTGGAAGAATCTAGAACTGGGGATCACTGATTTAAAAAAAAGATAAGGCATTTAACATGGAAATCAGGTGAGCTTTTTGATCTCAGAGTTTTCTGAGTGTTTAGAACTCCAAGTGGCCTGCTCCACCTTCTAATTCATTTGTTAGCATTCTCTGGTCTAACCCATGCTCTTGAAGTGTTTCATGTGTCAAGAGAGAGGAAGTTTCAGTCTGTATCTATCCTGCGATTCCTGTCCAGTAGCTGTTTGATGCAACACCATGTTTACAGCACAGAAACTGGCTCCTCCACAGACTTGTTCCATGGCAGGCTTTATGTTTCTTACTGTCACTCTCCAACCAGTCCCTGCACTTGCTGTAAGTAATCTCATTCAACAGCACTACTGCACCCTCAACCCCGACAATCAATGCTGTGTTTACCAGCCCCTTTCTGAGACATCAGAAGACAGAGGTGAAGGAGGCACCCCATCACCTGAACTGACATTCACATACTCTGGCTGAGATACTGACACTGCCAACTGTCGAGTTAGACCACTGTGAATGGTGAGTTACTCCACACGGTGACGTGCAATGTGTTACTGGTGTTGTTCCTGTATGTGACAGTGTAGCGGGAGCTTTACGTGCTACCTACTGGTGTTGTTCCCCCTGTGACTCTGGCACTACTCAGACTTACACTGAATATACAGCACAGGAGCAGATTCACACCAGCTATTTCATTCCAGTGTTTACTGTCCGCATGAGCCTGCAGCCACTCCATCATTGTCCAATTGGGTTAACGTCTCCTCCTGTTCCCTTTCCCCACATTCACTTCTGTGGCAGAGTTCCACATTCTCCCCAGTCTCTGGATAAATTATCCAAATGGGATTATTTCACGTTTGCATTAACCTGGATAGAACTTTATGAATTCTCATTCCTGGTTGCCCCATTACAGGAAAGATGTGGAGGCTTTGGAGAGAGTGTGGAGGTGGTTCACCAGCAGGTTGCCTGGATTAGAGAGTATCAGCTGCAAGGAGAGTTTGGACAAACTTAGATTATTTTTCTGGAGTGTTGGAGGCTGAGGGGCAACCTGTTAGAGGTTTATAAAATTATGAGAGGCACAGATAGGACAGAGAGTCAGAGTCCTTCTCCCTGGGCAGAAATGTAAAATGGTAGAAGAGATAGTTTTAAGATGAGAGGTGGAAAGTTTCAAGGATATGTGGGGCAAGTTTTATTTTCACAGAGTGGTTGGTGCCTGGAACACACTGACATGGGTCGTGGTGGAAGCAGACACAATGGTGGCATTTTAGAGGCATTGATACAGGGACGTGAACATTCAGGGGATGGAGGGACACGGATCATGTGCAGGCAGATCAGTTTAGATTAATTTGGCATTGTAGTTGGCACAGACATCATGAGCTGAAAGGGCCTGTTCATGTGCTGTACTTTTCTATGTTTACTTGAAGCTTAGGAACCATTTGTTATTGATAGCTGACAGGTGTCTGAAACTCTGTGATAACATTAAGACTCAGTCCTTCTCCATATACTTCCTCTCAGGTTTCACAGGCAGGTTTAATTTGAGCAGGGGACCCTCCCAGTGGAGCTGTGTTACTAAATAGAATAAACGCTGCTTTACATATGGAAATACAATTCTCATGTTGCGCTTTGCATCAACCAACAGGTTTACGTTTACCAAACCGAATGGGACAGAAGAAATCAAAAACAGTGGGCAAATGATCCACAGAGAGCAAGACCCGCTTCTCATTTCAGAACACTTACCACGTGTAAGAAACAAGCTCACAGTGATGATGATTGACTGTTACTGATCGATTGATTATGTCGTGGGAATAAGCAGTTCAGATGCAAGTACACCTGCATTTTAGGTTTTGAAGCAGTTGGCAGACTCCCACCAACAACTTATTGTGTGTTTGCTCAAAGTGATCACAGAAATCCACCCTGACGACTGTGGCTGAGGTGATCAGATAGTTGGAAATTGGCAGCATTAAAGCAGAAAATAAGGACAAACAAAAAGATGCCAAGGACTGCCTTGTCAACATTACAAAAGGCCATGGGCAGGATCCCTGTATAACATGGTTGAGCTGATGTTTGCAGATGAGGCTGCCCGGTGAATCATGTTTAAGACTGAAGCAGAATCATAGACCACATCAGCTGTGGATCACCGTGGGAGCTGGGGGTTATGATTGGCCTGGAAGATTACTGGTCTGAAGATTAAGGGATTACAAGCTTGGGTATTTGAAGAGAAGCAATAAAATGTTATCCAAGGAAAGATGAAAGGTTGTCTGCTGATGAGGTCTGCAAGGGTAGACATCTGCAAACCCTCTCCTTCTGGTATCTGGACAGTGAAATATGTATAATTTTATTCCTGTAACAGACTTGTGTCAGTACCTTGCTTTTACACTTTTGGGTTCATCTTGAATAAAATGTCACTTTATCTGGATTTGTGTCTCTTTAAATTCTGGGTCAATTTTGGGAAGGAGAAATGGATAGATCTCCCAGAACCTGCAACTAACTGTTCTGAGGAAGGCCCAGAAAGGATACTGACTTTTTGTTTGAGGAATTTGATCTTCTCAGGTTTAAGTGCTGATCGATTTATCCAACAGACAACTGGGAAAAAGCAACACAAGCTCAGTTGCAGTGTAGGACTGCTCACAGAGCAGAGGAGATATTTGATTTTCACTCTATTAAATCCATACATGCAAGACCCTGAACTTTCCTGACTTTTGCCGTGAATTCATTCTGAAACGATTCCTGACTTTCCTCTCACCCTGCTCCATACGGGAATTCAGTCGACTGTCAATTACTGTTTTGAGGAACTCCCTCAACAGTCTAAAGATTCATTCTCATTAACTTAAAACTGTATCTTGCTGTCCCTCTTCAAATTCATATGACAGACAACATTTCCATGCCCTTCACTCTTTCATCACTGTGTCAGACTTCTCAATGAGTCAGTCAGTTGTGGTGGTCCAATGCATTTCAGCACATCATTCTGTTTGATGATGGTATTGCTTCCAGACTCCTTTTTGAACAGATTGTTCTTCACCTGCCATTCCATCTCCTTCCATGTCCTGGCACTTGACTGATGCTCCTGTGAAGCACCTTGTGATGATTTGCTACATTAGATCCTGTCTGTAAGTGCAAGTAGTTGCTGTCGGGTGAAACTGTCCAATTATTTTTCACTGCAGGCCAACCATGGACACAAATGAGCCACAATAGTCCTTGATCATGAACAGGGGCTGAGTCATAAGAAAGTCTTTTTCAGTATTAAAATAAGCAAGAAAGCAGAAAACAAAATCAGAAAACTGCAAGGCAGGCAGTGTCCGAGAGAAACAGAATCACCGCCATTCAGGTCTGCATTTCCCCCTCAGATCTGAAGTAAATCACATCCAAAGGGTATGAAATAAGGTGACATGACAGGCAAGGGAGAAGGGCAGGATTTCAGTCCCTGACAGCTTTCAACAGGGGAACACAGCACAGAGGGAGGGGAGAAGGAGAGAGAGCCAGTCTGGGATGGAGAAAGAGTGATGGGGAGAGAAGAGAAAGAACAAGGTGGAGAGAGAGAATTGGTCAGATATAGTGAGTCTTAAAGGGAGAAGGTGATGCAGAAGAGAGTGAAGGAAGGAGAGAGACCAAGAAAGAGAGAATGAGAGAGAAACAGAGACCAAGGTAGTGACTGACCAAGAGAAGAATGGAGATGGAATTGGAAGAACTGAAGGAGAAACAGAAAGAGAAAAGGAGAGAGAAAGAGTGGGAAAAATAATGATACACTGTCAGGAAAAGACAATGAGATAAAACAAGAAGAGCAGAAAATGTCCTTGACATCCTGTTGTAAAGCTCTGCCCTGTCGGTGAGTTACTAAGTAGTGAATTAATACCCTGCCCTTTCCCGGTCTTTCACTTCCAATGCGGCATATTCATCAGGACCTCCTGCTGTAGTGGAATCCTCCTGTGCACTGAGTCACCCACACCCTCCAGCAACTCCTCTCTGTCTGGCTGTTACACTGACACCCAGTGGTGTCAGTGACTAATACAGCCACCAGTTTGACTGAGTCTCAATATTTGGAAGTTCCTCTGATCCCCAGTGGTTGCAGGTTATTATTGCAAGGTAACAAATCCTTCTGTCAAATTAGCTTCAGTCCAAATTGGCACCTGGGCTCCAACAGGCAGAATGAAATCATCACTGATATAAACATAACTGCACAACTGATATAACTGATATAAACATTCTGACGTTGCAAGTCAGAAATAAAAGCTAATGGAAATATGGAGCAGGCAGTGGCTGTGCAGAGAGAAACAAACTAATATCTCAAGTCAGTGCCTTTCACCAGAGCTAAGGAAGTTAGAGATTTTCAGAACAAGCCCAGTCGCAGGAAAACATCCCATCTCACTGTTCCCCTGACTGTCCATCCTGACCAGGAGCCCATGTGATTAAATTCATGCTGGCACTGTTGCCCCAATACATTTCCTTTGCAGAAATAAACAATTCCCCTGAAAAAAGATACCATTATGTTTTATGTGACTGTGACAAAGTTTATCCGAGTATACTCGATTAGTCAACAGGGTTTTAAATATTCATCCATCCCAGTCTCTTCTGCCAATTTTCATTAATTGTCTCCACCCAACCCCCACCCTAATCCCACCACTGCCCCCCCTCCCCACCAAGATTCTACTCCTCACTTACACTGATATCTGCATCATCGTTAGCCACAGATCAGGTGACTGCAGCAAATGTTGGGTCTTCTCAAATGGAGAAGGGCTGCAAAGAAAAGCCTGGGAAATACAGGTGAGTCAATGATAGGTAAGTTGCTGGCGAGGATTCTGAGGGATCAGAATTGGTTCACCCTTAGATATCTTCATTAGTCACATGTCCATCAAAACCCAATGAAATGCATCTTTTTGCATAGCGTTCTGGGAGCAGCCTGCAAGTGTCCCCACGCTTCCGGCAACAACCTACCATGCCATAGAAGTCAGAGGGTGATGGTAGATGAAGCCGATTCCGCCTGGAGGTCAGTGACCAGTGGTGTTCTGCAGGGATCTGTTCTGGGACCCCTGCTCTTTGTGATTTTCATAAATGACTTGGATGAGGATGTGGAAGGGCAAGTTAGGAAGTTTGCAGATGACATGGAGGTTGGAGGTGTTGTGGATAGTGTAGAAGGTTGCTGTAGGTTAACATAGGACATTGATAGGATGCAGAGCTGGGCTGAGAAGTGGTAGATGGAGTTTAACCTAGAAAAGGGTGAAGTGGTACACTTTGGAAGGTTGAATTTGAAGGAAGAATACCAGGTTAATGGCAGGACTCTTAGCAGCGTTGAGGAACAGAGAGATCTTGGGGTCCACATCCAAAGATCCCTCAAGGTTGCCATGTGGCTTGATAGAGTTGTTAAGAAGGTGTATAGTGTGTTGGCCTTTGTTAGTCGGGATAATGAGCTCAAGAGCTGCAGCTCTAAAAAAAAACCCTGGTAAGACCACACTTGGAGTATTGTGTTCAGTTCTGGTCGCATTGTAGGATGTGGAAGCTTTAGAGAGGGTGCAGAGGGGATTTACCAAAATGCTGCCTTGATTGGAGTGCATGGCTTGTGAGGATAGGTTGAGTGAACTCGGGCTTTACTCTTTGGAGCAAAGGAGGATGAGAGGTGACTTGATAGAGGTGTACAAGATGATGAGAGGCATAGATCAAGTGGACAGGCAGACTTTTTCCCAGGGTGAAAATGACTAACATGAGGGGTCATAATTTTAAGGTGATTGGAGGAAGGTATAAGGCAGATGGCAGAGGTAAGTTTTTTTTTACAGAGAGTGGTGGGTGCGTGGAATGCACTGCTGGCAGAGGTGGTGGAGGCAGATACATCAGGGACATTTAAGCGGCTCTTAGATAGACACATGAATAATAGAGAAATGGAGGGCTACGTGGGAGGGAAGGGTTAGATAGATATCAGAGCAGGATAAAATGTCGGCACAACATCGTGGGCCAAAGGGCCTGCACCCTGCTGTAATGTTCCATGTTCTACAATGGACAATTTCCCATTTCCCACATTATAGTTCATTTGCTAGACCTTTGCCACTCACTTAATTTATCTGTATCTCTTTGTAGTTTCTTTATGTCTTCTTTAAACTTATCTAAGGTTGAGTCCTGAGCAAATTTAGAAATCGTACCTTCGGCATCACTATCCATGTCATTTATAGAAATTGAAAAAAAATGAAACTAGTGAGATTGTCTAAGAGCTTGACACTGAGAGGATGATTCTCCTCATGGGAGATCCTAGAATTCTGCATTGTTTCTCAATGAAGACAGAGATGGGGAACAATTTCTTCTGTTTGGAATTCTCTACCCGAGAGAGCTGTAGAGGCTGAATTATTGAATATGTTCAAAGTGAGATAGAAAGATTGTTAGTCTACAGGGGAATGGAGGATTATGGGGAACAGGCTCGAAAGTGAGGTTGAGGCCAAGGTCTTAATGAACAGGAGAACAGAATCACAATCACCTGACCTCCTTCTATTCCTACTTCTCTTGCTCTAAGCTTGTGACAATAACAAAATTATTCCAAGTACCTGCAGTTATGATCCATGTCTGAAATTTTGTGTGTCAGTTATGAATGTAGCAACACAACTATTGGTGCAACACATATTTCCACCCTGAGAGACTTAAATTAGAGCTCAAAGCTCCATGTTAAGACTGTTATAGAACAGTCTCAGTGGAATTGGGATCATGTAGCACTAGGGTGTTTATTTTTTTTCACTTAAGGGACACTTAAGGATGCCTGACTGGCCATCTTCAGAACTGACAATGGATTGGTCAGGCATTTCCCAAAGTCTACAGTGTATGTCAACAGGCAACCAGTGTTAGCTCTGGCATTTAACTACAGAGAAACCCATGCAATGGATGCATCACTGTAGCCAAGGCTGACCATGGCACTCAGGGAGGGTTAGGACCCCTGACAGGGACATGTGATTTACAAACAACTTACACCCATAGCATCCTCAGAAACATTACATTCTTCTTGGGATCCTATGATGAACAATGCATCTGCAGGCTTAGGTTACCCAAGGCTGTAACCACTGAAATCATGATGTTTGCCAGATAGACCTTCAGCAACACTTGATGCTGGACTGCTCTCTCCAGGGATGTCAAGGTGACACTGACTCTCACACATGATTTTTAAGTCAGAGCAGATCTCTGCCATGCCTCCCAGTGCGCTGCTCTTTGCCACATCAGAGAGGCCCCTCACGCACCATATCCCCTTGGAAGTTATTTCATCCACATTGATTTCAGGGAGGACCAGGTGATACCCTGGACACTGATATTTGCCTGTATTGCTGGCTTCCCACCTGCACTCCTTTGCTCATATGGGAACATGTTAATAACCCAGACCTTCTTACAAACAGGAAAGGTTTCCCCTGCCTCAATGTGTAGCCTGGGTCATGAGAAGACTTTACTGAGGACAACCTCCAAGTTTCTTGGCAGCACACTGGATTCCTTCATCTGGAAGTGCTGACCTGCTCAGGACATTCTCAACGGGTAGATGCAGAGCAATGGAACTCGGAGGAAGATACTTCTGTAGTTCTTCATGCCAGTTTGGATTGCAACCACAGCACCACCTCAAAGTGTTGGCATCTGCTCTGAAGTGAATGGTCCCACCAGGAACCATACCTGTCCTAGTTTTGTGGTTCGTTCTGGCTACTCTAAATGTTTTAATGGCCAATTTTGAGACTTTTGGAGAGGTACCCAATCTGACACACGTAGGAAATGCAAATATGTTTCGGTGCATCAAAAACAGGTGAAATTCAATTTCTGAGCTTTGCTTTCATCAGCCTTCCCAGAGCTAGAGGTCACTGAACTGGATAGGATAGGATAGAATACTTAATCAGTCACTTGTACATTGAAACACACAGTGAAATGCATCTTTTGCGTAGAGTGTTCTGGGGGCAGCCCGCAAGAGTTGCCACGCTTCCGGCATCAACACAGCATGCCCACAACTTCCTAACCCGCATGTCTTTGGAATGTGGGAGGAAACCAGAGCACCCAGAGGAAACCCTCGCAGTCACAGGGAGAACGTACAAACCTCTTACAGACAGTGGCCGGAATTGAACCCAGGTCGCTGGTGCTGTAATAGCATAATGCTAACTGCTACACTACTGTGCTTCTCTTCCTGCAGATGCTGTCAGACCTACTGAGTAGTTCCAGAATTCTCCATTATTCTCAGAGCTATTTTGCTCACATGAAACATAACTGGCAGTATGTATGCATCTGTGATATTCTCCATGAGTAATCTGTGTGACAAACCACCACCTAGTACTTCAGGCTTTCAAAGTCTAAAGAGCACAGTTACACTTTGCCACACGAACTGCACAATATATACCAGCTAAAAATTCAGTCACACTGTGCAAAGTTTTATTTTACACACTTCACAACAGTCTTGGAGCCAAAAGGTAAACCACATGTGACAAGTTCACACTGAAAGCTCCAAGGTACATAGTAATCGCATCAATTAGCGTGCAAACAATGATTGATGGCCCAGTTGCAATACTGGCATGAACACATGCTTCTTGCACTCCAGAACTACTCTTTGACCCAACGTTCTAACTTCATCTGTAGTTCAACAGGTGCCATATAGAATTCTGAACTTGTGTGCTTGATGCAATAGATAACTTAGAGGGTTTTAGAATGAAAATCCAAGATTAAGCAGTTCAGATGACAGATGTATTGGGCGGCGTCATGACTCAGCAG
>JARFYF010000012.1:48360814-48374907 GCA_030265395.1 Rhina ancylostomus | reverse complement strand
GTCTGCGTGGGTTTCCTCTGGGTGCTCCGGTTTCCTCCCACATTCCAAAGACATATGGGTTAGGAAGTTGTGGGCATTCAGTGTTGGCGCCGGAACAGGTGACAATTGAGGGCTTCCTCCAGAGCACTCTACGCAAAAGGTGCATTTCACTGTGTTTCAATGTACAGTATATGTGACTAGTAAAGATCTTATCTTAACCTCTTTCCTCTTCGACAGTTTAATCAGTCCCTTGGGATCAAGGATGACTTTGACCTCTAGTGTGAGGTGGCTAATGAAGCCAATGTCTGAATTGCAGTTTCTTTGACAGATAGGGAAGGCAGTGCCTGATGGAGTGAGTGGGTTAGCAGTTTGTGAGGCACTCCTCTGCTTTGATGGCTAATCCAGGGCTTCTGTCTGCTCTGATGCACGGATGATGTCACTAATACCATCCCATATGCTCCTTCTCTGATCAGTCATGTGCCAGAGATTCCCAAGATTCTGTAAGGATGTTACATTTGTTGAGGAAGGCAGTGAGCACATCCTTGAATCTGTTCCTCTGCTCCTCTTCCTGTGATGGGCTTGGAATGGAGTGTCTGTTTCAGGAGTCTCTTGCACATGTGAACAGCTGATATTGTGCAGCCTGGGCATCAGTACTGAAGATGTCAGACCAGGGAAAGGTATCAACATCAGTTCATTGGTCCTTCTAGTAGACTTGGAGAATTTTGTGGCGATGGTGTTGGTTGTATCTTTCCAGTGCCCTGAGGTTGGGTGTGAAGCTGCAGCATAGCACTACATATGTACTAAGCATGCAATGGACAGAGCAAAGAGAACTGCAGTCAAGGGTTCAATCAAAGCTTTGCAGTTCAAGCACATCTGGTAATGGTGGAGGAGGCTCCAAAAGCATCTGTCTTCAATGATGGCAGGGCCTAGCATGTGTGTACAGAAGAAAAAAACTGAAGTATTCACGCTTCAGTCAGAAATGCCAAACAGGTAATCTGTCTCTGCTTCTTCCTGATATCCCAGCTGTTGCAGAAACCAGTCTTCAGTCAATTGAATTCGCTTTTGATTTAAATGGCTGAGAGTGCTGGGTACAGCACTTGGCTACGGGACAAGACGAGACATCCCAGCTGTTGTACTGAAGACCTGTGCTTCAGAGTTAGCGGTGCCTCTAGCCAAGCTATCCCAGTACAGTTACAACACTGACAGCCACACAATAATGTGGAATATTGACCAAGTATGCCCCCATTGTAAAAAAAAGACAAATCCAATACAGCTTATTCGTGACCAGTCTACTCGCCCATTACTGAAGTGATAGAAACCATGGTCAACAGTTCTGTAAGTGACTCATCAATAAACTAATCACTGATGACCAGCTTAGGTTCTGCCAGGACCACTCAGTTCCTCACCTCATTCGAAGTCTTTGTCCAAACGTAGATCAAAGAGCAGAATTCCAGAGGTGAGGTCAAACTGCCTGCCTTTGCCATCAAGGCAACATTTGACTGAATTTGGCATCAAGGTGCCCTGGTAAAACTGGTCAAAGGGCATCAGTTGGGAAACACTCCAGTGGTTGGAGTCATACCTCATGCAAAGGAAGATAGTCTTGGTTGTTGTAAGTTAATCTTCCCAATCCCAAGATATCACTTATTGTCCTTGACCTGGCTGCTTCATCAATGAACTTGCTTCCAGAATTAGATCAGCAGTGGGGATGTTCACAGATGATTTCATGATGTTCAACCCTATTTTGGCTCCTCAGCAAGTGAAGTAGTCTGCGCCTGCATGCACCAAAATCTCGATCACAATCAGGCTGATAAGTAGCAAGCAAAATTCATGCTGCAAAAGTGTCAGGTAATGGCCCTCTCCAACAAGAGTGCTGCCATCACCAGGGTGGGTAATTTTGACCGAAACAGACTATCTGCTCCACAGACGCCCTCTCCCTGGAGTTTGCCATCGTTACTGACCCACCCACAGCACTTGGCTGCCCAACTGGCTGGGCAGCCTCCCGTTTCCAGGCACAACTGTTTCTCCTCGTGTTTGGCTCCTGTTCCTGAACTCCTTGTATTCAAGGTCCTGCTCCTCTCACAGGCCGACACAGATCAAAGAGTTTTCTCACAGTGGTGAGGGGAGACCTGCCCAGTACTGAGAGCTGAAACTCCTGTTGTCAGGTCTCTGAGAGAGAATATTCCTGGTTAGGGCCTGGTATATTCCTCCTTCCACCCGGGAATCTCTGCTTCAGGTTGAATCTCACAATGTGGGTGCAGTCAGAAGATTGTCAGGTGATTTTTTTTTCCCGTTAATTCAGTCCCTTTCCCGCACTGACTAATGCTTCACTGTTCCTCTCCCTCAGGGCCATGTCTGTACACTGACCGGTGTCCCTCAGTCCCTCTCCCTCGGGGATATCTGTACACTGACCAGTGTCTCTCAGTCCCTCTCTGGGGTCTCTGGGTGTTTCCGTTTCCACAAACGGTTCAACAGTGAAGTTCATGAATGGAGCAGAGTGTGACAGATCTTTCATCCGGATCTGAGCACTGCCGCTGACCTGCCCCCTGTTGTGGAGACAAACATCTTTTGGGGAATTGAAATCGCTGCTGGGGGCGGGGACAGGAAGCTGCGCCTCTGGTTTCAGTGGGTGGGAGCCTGTTCAAGCCGCGGCTCCCTCTCTCACTCACAGCCCACGTCCCTATTTAAACAGCGCTCACTGCAGCTCCCGACAAAGCCGGCCTGAGCTGAAGCCGCCGATTTCTGGAGTGTCCGAGTCTGGCTCAGTGCGCAGGGCGATGGGGGTCGCTCCTTATCTCTGTCTCCTTCTGTCCTGTCTGGCAGGTGGGTGTCCCCGCCGCTTGTGCCCCAGGCGGGGCCCGGCTGCTTCTCGGAGGCTCTGTGACCCTCTGGCCGTGGAACTGTTTATTAAAGTCCGCTCTTTTCTCTTTTATTGACAGGCGTGCGGTCCGACGTGGTGCTGACACAGCCCGAGTCAGCGGTGGTGAAGCCCGGGGCGCCCTACACACTGAAGTGTGTCGTCAGCGGGTCCGATCTGAGCAGCTACTATGGAATGCACTGGGTGAGACAGGTCTCCGGGAAAGGACTGGAGTGGCTGGCGGCGATAGACTATGATGACGACAAATATTACGCGCCTGGAGTCAAGGGCCGATTCACCGTTTCCAAGGCGAGCAGCACCTTCGATCTGCAAATGACCAACCTGAGACTGGACGACACGGCCACCTATTACTGTGCGAGAGACACAGTGTGAGGGAGCGGGACTGGACCGGGACAAAAACCCAGCGAGAGCGCCTGCCCTCAGGGCGCTGAGGGACCGGACAGCGGTGATCACCACAGCCGTGTCCCCGGTCTTGCTGTGCCGCCGTCGGCCGTCGCTGGAATGGGAGGCGTGTTGTCAGCCGCGATTCCTGGCAACAGAGGCTGGAGGGACCGAGGGGCTCAGCGGATCACTTCAGGGGGCAGCTCGGAGCCCAGCGCCGTGGGTGGGACTGGAGTCACCGATCGGCCCGGCCGGGTGTCGGTCCCTGGTCCACAGTTTACAGTCAATGGTCGGGCGCTGAGGAACACTGATGGTCAGAGAGACCTTGGTGTCCTGGTGCGGTTTCACTGAGGACTGAGTGAGCTCGGAGACAGTGAGAGGGGCGGAGGTTATCGGCCGGCGGTGTATCACAGTGACTATATCCTGGGTGGCACAGTGTGAGGGATGGGGGCTCCCTCCACACACAAACCTGCCGCAACAAAA
Organism: Rhina ancylostomus; assembly: GCA_030265395.1. Taxonomy (NCBI): domain Eukaryota; kingdom Metazoa; phylum Chordata; class Chondrichthyes; order Rhinopristiformes; family Rhinidae; genus Rhina; species Rhina ancylostomus. The sequence goes on along the minus strand of JARFYF010000012.1, from coordinate 48,371,189 downwards.
CTCCTTCAATTGGGCTCTTCGGGGGCAGCCACCGGCCTTCACCCCGGGACCCGTGGATGTAAATCAGATCCCGAGTGGATAATCTGGGAGTGGGAACAAGTTCCACTGAAGATGTGTCTGGGAGGGAACGGAACCACCGAGGAGCAGCAGTCGGTGGGAGCAGAGTGAAAGGTCCCGGTGGAGTGTCCCCTGTCCACTTCAGGGTTGGGATGGCCGAGACTGAGTCCTGCTGTGTGGGACACCCGGACACAGACGGGGGTTTAATAAAGCCGCTGGCCGGCTCTGGGCTGCGCTGGGTTTCGGGCTGGATGTGAGGGAGGCGGTTTGTGACCTGCGCTGAAACACCGTGATATGGATATACCACGGCGGTGGGGAGCTGAACACAAACTGGTGCCGACAAATGAGCGTCTGCAGCGCAGCCTGTCCCCACCGACTCCGCATCGCTGCTTCCCAGAGTCAAACACCTGAGGCCTGACTCGGGCGGCTGGGGGGAAATGTCCATTTCTGGGCAATTCAAAGCCCAAAAGGAGGCGATTGTGTTTCTGGGCGACGGCGGCAGCCGGTGTCCGCAGACAGGACAACGGCAAAAATGCCTCTTCATTCCCACTGCCGGAAGAGAGAAGCGTGGAGTTTGGGATGGAAACACAGGGAGCGGCTGCTCCCGGTCCGGACACGGTTCATGTTGACACTTTGCTGGGACTGTTGGATGTGACGGACAAGTGAAGTTACTGCATTGGGACAGTGGGGAGACACAGCAGTGTGACTATCTTGACTACTGGGGGAAAGGAACCTCGCTGACGGTGACTTCAGGTAAGACCAATTCTCAATTCCATCCTCACCCATTTGTATGTCATTAATTTACGGTATTGGCGAATTCGGTGATTCATCTGAAATCGGTGAGATATTTGGAGCAATGACATGAATCTCCCCGAGACGGGCGGGTTTCTCCAGAGTCAGAACATCCCCAGGAACAGTCCAACGGTACATCCCCCACCCCACCAGTGAGCTGCCCACAGCCCGGGAACAGGCTGCAGGGGAATGGGGTTGGATCTTGTCGTCAGGGTTTGGCTGTGCCTCGACACCAGCCGATTAACCCTGTGTGGTGAGTGAGCTCAGTGTTTGGTTCATGTCTGGGTTCTGATTCTCAGCGCCAACTGAACCCACGCTCAGGGGCTGAGCGTTTCAGTGCAGTTTAGCGTGTTCCAGTCAATGACAACAACGGATCTGTTCAGGGTCAAGTTACTGGGTCAGGTTTTACTGTCCACTGCTGTCATGTTGTAGGGAATTGGATTAAGACACAGTCTGCAAATGTCGGATCTGGTTGATCGCTCAATATCCTCAGGGTACAGGTGGGTGTCAGTCCCGTCCTGGAATGTCCGGGGTGAAGCCCTTCCCGGGATACAGCAGAGTATCAGGCAGCACTGAGTGCACAGTGAGAATATCCCAGAATTAACTGGTGGGGTTAAGGGTTTTGTTTTATTCCCTGGTGGGTGGGTGGGTGGGGTTCGGTGGGAGAAGAAGTTTGGACTTGAGAAGGCAGCGGGGGGAGTGGTGCAGGAAAGGTAAGGCAGGGAATTGAAGGCGCAATTCCTTCATACATTCCAGGCAGCCTTGCATTGGTGGGTGGGGTGGGGAGAGAAACATTCAGAGTCAATAATGGGGAATAGGGGAGCATTAAAGGGAACGTTTGTTGATGCAGCAGTTGTGATCTGGAACACACTGCCTGAACGATGGTGGTAGCTGACTGAAGAGTGACTGTCGAGAGGGAACAGGAGGAGATCCTCCTTTTCTAGGGATACAGGGAAAGAGCAGAGGGAGCGATGGGTTCATTGGGTGAGCCCAGCTAAAGGGAAGCACAGACACAATCAGATGAATGGCCTCATTCTGTGCTCTGTCATTCAATGGAATATTATTTATTGTAAATCTGGTAATTGCTTCCTCAAAGAGATCCCATCAAGTACCCCAGAGCAGACAGAGCATGAGTTAAATGCAGAATAAAGCTCCCCCCTCCTGTCCTGTCAGCTGTGGATTCCATACAAAGTTCCTTCTGCACTGACCCATCACAAGTTTTGCACGGAGTGAGGCTCCCTCCAACCTGTCCCATCACACACTCCCAGGGCATGGGTTAGACACTGAGTGAAGTTCCCGCTGCACTGTCCTGTTACGTACTCCCAGGGCAGGGACAGATGGGTGTACTTCCCATGTACATCAGGGACCTGGAATGGAAGCTGCTGCACAGTTTGATGCCCTGCAATGAATTTCTTAGTTTGTGCATGGATCACCCAGCCAACTGTCACTTCTGTGGGCTGGAGGAGACCATGTACCACATGTGCATGGACTGTGTGACGTTGCAGCCCCTTTTTGCATATCTGCAGGGGCTGCTCCTTGCCTTCTGGCTGCACTTTAGCCCCCACCTGTTGATCTGTGGACATCCAGTAAGGAAGGGGGCAAGGAGAAGCTGAGGGTATCTTGGTGAATTTGCTCCTGGAGCTAGCTAAGGTGGCTATCCATGGGTCCTGGAAGCAGGTAGTGGAAGGTGCTGCCTGGGCAGATGCCTCGATGTTCCGGGGTTATGTCTGTTCCCGGGTCGCTGTGGGGAGGGAATATGCGGTGTCTGCAGGTACCATGGAGGTTTTCCGGGACCGTTGGGCACCATGGGGGATAAATGCCATCCTTGGTAGAGATGGGGATATTTTAATTTAGTTTAGTTGTGTTAGTGACTGTGTTGAGGCACTGTTATTGTCTCTGTTTGTTGTAGTTTTGTAGTATTGTCGACTGTGTTTTGTAATAAAGGAAATTTTAAAAAAAGGCAGGGACAGAGTGTTAGACACAGAGTAAAGCTCTCTACATTGCTCTGTCAAACACTCCCAGGCTAAATGCTTCAGGACACAGGAGGCTGTTGAGATTGGAAACAACTTGATGCCATTTAATTCAAAAACAAAAGTTCAAAATAATAAATCATTTGAACAAAGAGATAATGTTACATGCGGTCCTGAATGTGGGTTTGGCACAACAGCTTTCCTTTGTTTTTTGTTGAATTTCAACATTTAGAGGTCCTCAGTAACTCAATATATTTTATCCATCATTGTGAATTCACTGACAGCTTGTTGTTAAGATTCTACGTCAAATTGCTTGATATTTCTGAGCTTTACTGTTGAAAAGAACTGCTTATTCTAAGTTCACAGATGGAGCAACTGCTCTAATTTCTTGCCCTCCTCCATCACCTAACTGAGTATGTTTAACAAGCGCTTTCCTACATTCACCAGAATTGTGGTTCAGTAAAGGGAGCTGAGAGATAGTGCTGACATTTACAGGGCACATTTCATGGTGTCCCCGAGCACTTCACAGGCAATGAAGCACTTTCACAGTACAGCCCTGTTGTAGAGAAGGGGATGTGGAGCCACTCTGCACACAGCAGAATCTACAAACTGCAAGATGATAATGATCAGACTGTTTTTGTTACATTGGTGATAGAAATATTGTCTAGGACACGTCAGTCACAGTGATCCAATGGACAGGCACAAGGTTGGATTGGGGGTAGAGGGGGTGGGAAATTGGGCAGTGGAGCAAAGCAGGTGATTGATCCAGAGGGATGGATGGACGATCCACAGATCTGAGTTCAAATCTCACCACAACAATTGTGCAATTTAAACTCAGTTAATGATCTGGAACAGATTTGGATCTGCTGTCAGATTTCCAACATCTGCATCCTTTGATTTTTCATTAATAATCTGGATTTTTTTTAAAACAAACTAGTTATTCATAATGATGACCCCTCAGATTCACTGCTGTCTCTCAGGGAAGAAAGTGTTTGGTCCTTGGTCCAGCAATTCGTGTTGTCAGGGTTGAATGTCAATGTAGAGCAGCAAGTTCTTCATCGTTACCCAGTCAAACCAATTTGTGACTCCTGACCCACCAATGTGGTCGACTCCAAATGCCTTCTGAATGACAGCTCAGACGGGTAATTCATGCTGACTTTACTGGCAACGCTCATATCCCTAAAGGTGAATGAATAATCGGGTCTCGTCTTACCCGATCTGCTGATTCACCAGCGATCACTTTGTACAAATACCCAAGGAGAATTTCTTCCCACTTTCTTGGTTTTGAAAATCCAGCTCCCTGCTGATCCACCCAGCTCCTGTGCCCCTCTTCACCTCAGCACCCTGCTGCTCCACACACATCCAACTTGAACTGTACTTACCACCTGCTGGTCCTGGGAAATCTCACCGACTGATATTAATGTGCCTTCTGCACTGGAAACACTCAGCAGCTCAGGGAACATCTGTGGGCAGAGAAACAGAGTTAATGTTTCACATCAGTGGCCTTTCATCAAACTCATTCAGTCAGTTTTCTGGCAACCACACTGCTTATTTTTTTTAAACCTGATTTGTTTTGTTGAAAACAATTTGTATTTCATTGATTTCCACACCCCAGAACATCCCAAAGCCTTTCCCTGCCCAGCAAGTACTTCTGCAGTGCAATCACATTATGCACAAGGGGGACTCAACATCCAACTTGTCTGCATCTTGGTCCCACAAACTGACCAGATGGTCACTTTGGGCCTGCAGTTCCCAAAGCTCTCCACCACTGGGGACCCCTCATCTGAAGTCTGCCTCTGCAGTAGATAGGTAGATAGACATTGGTTGAAGGTAGTCCAGATGGTCCCAAGTCTTGAGTCCAGTGATTCTCCTGTTGTCAGGGTTTAATGCCAATGAAGAGCAGCAAGTTCTCCAGGCCACTGTTCACCATCCCTTTCCTGAGTTGCTGAGTACCCGGGAAGCTGAGGATACTGTGGGATGTATGGTGCTGGCTGTGGCTGGCAGTTCCAAAGGGAACCATCAGTATTCAGTCACTTACACTGGAGTCAGTCCCAGACCTCCACAGACCCACTTTACCCTGGGATTTACTGAGCGGTAGATGCCACCGGCCCTGTCACCACCCTCCACCACATGGAGCCGGGCCCTGCTGGACTTCCCAGGATTACACTGGGGAATCCACCTCAATGATTCTCTCCCAGGCCGGACCTGGCAAAAGATCACAGTCCCCATTCATCTGACTGGAGACTCGGGGCCTGCACAGTTGGGAAGACAGTTGGTTCTGAATGACTTCTGGGTGCTTTTTGTGTTTTTAAATGCAGGACAAGTTTTTTTTATTTTAAATGAAGTATTATTTGTTGCAGGAAATTAAATCAACTTTAATGTCTCCGAGGAGACATTTAAAACCTGTTAAATTTCATGACAGCTTTGACACCCCAGGTTTACCTTGTGTCAGGGTGTTCTGGGCCCAGAGACCCAACAGTGTGCTGCCTGAAGCTCCTCAATGCTGAGGCCTCGATACACCTCACCGCAGGCCTCCGGCACCCAGAAGCCCAGTGAGGTCGCACCTTTCCCTGTGCAGCAGTGTGGGGAGAGTCCCAGCAGCAGGTTAGAACCAGCACCATTCAGCCCGGTGTGTGTGGATATGGTCCAGCTGGCACCGTGCCCTGTGCTTCCTGTCCTCTGACACTTCACCCACAGCACAAGTCGGCTTGTCCAGCTGTTTGACAGAAGCTGTCTCCCCAACGGGCAGTCTGAGATCAGCATTTCACTGGTTGTTTCAGGCACAGTCTGAATGGAATTAGAAAGGGACAGGTTCTCTGCTCTGCCTGTCCTTCTGTCAGCCTGAATCACCCGTGTTTCCTCAGGAATCAAAACGTTCTGAGTTAACAATCCTGACAGTGTCACCTGGAAAAGGTTCTTAAACATGTAGCTGTAATTACTGACCAGTTAAATCATGTCCTTTGTTCTTTGCATGTGTTATATCTTCTATTTGAAACCAAGATTTCAACATTTTATCTCTTTCCTCCCATTGAAGTTATTGTGAAGTGAATATTTCATAATTTTACCCGATTGAGATCCTGACCTTCCCACCACTTTTTCTCCAAATGTTGAGTTTGCTGCTCTTCCAATAACAGAGTGTGTGTGTGTGTCTGTGTCTGTGTGTGTGTGTGGCTGCTGACCATCTTACTGTTGGACAACAGAGCCCTCAGCCACTACAATTCAAACTATCTGATGTCTACTTTCCTGCCAGTCTCCTGCTCCCAGGGTCCCTGAATGTTCTTGCCTGTCCACACATTCTGATTGGGTGAGTTAACCTCATCCATTATCAACAAGCTGCCATCGGCAGAGTCTATCACAGGGTAAATGACTTCACGTCAGTGGGCCAGAACAAGCTGCGCCCACAACACTGCTCAAGGTAATTCTGACAACTGGTGAAACCACATCTCCGATTTATCCACCTGTCCAAGCTGTCAATATACTGAGCATTCAAAAACTATTCAAGACTATTAAGATTAAAAATATTGAAACTAAAGTACCTGTAAACACTTAGGAATATTTGCAATAATTTAATTAAACTCAGTACTTGCCCAGTAAGTCAACAGTCCTTCATTTCCAGTGAAATGAATTGAGAATCAGCTCTTTCGAGTGGATTTTGCACCTTCAGTGATTGGGAATTGCCGTAACCTGCATTTCCTCAGTGGACTCTCTGGGCTGGTCAGTCAGTGAAAATATCATCTACATCTGACAGCATTTTGAGATTTCTGCATCTGCTCAGGAATCTCATCCTGGCCGTCAGTTGTGTCGGCTGACACTTCCCATGTAATCTGGGCTCGTGTATTTCCACAGTTCCTCTGTCCATTCTTACCCACGTTACCATCCCCTCCTGGTTGACCTGCAACTTACACAGGTTCTGAGGAGGTGAAATTCTTCCTCAGTTACACACGTTAAATGTGTGATGCAGTGTCATCTGCATCGTCTGGTCAGTTCAGTTGGATTTCAGAAGCAGAGTCCATTACACAGACACCACTATATCACATGTGTGGTGCTGGAGACAAGGTACAGGGATCCACACCAGTTTTACTGCAGTGTTCTAACCAACATCACCACTGAACTGATCATAATTATTTGAATGTTTACTGCTCAATTCTTCCTTTTTCTGTAAGCTCCACTGATCTGGTGCGAACAGTCTCATCAGAATCAACAATTGTATTTGGGGGAGAGACAGGGTGTCACCTTTGATATTTTGACTGAAATCAAACACATCAGACTCAGTACCTCAGTACTGCACTGGAGTGTTGGTCCAGACTGTCTGCCCAAGTCTCTGCTGTGGGACTGATCCGCACCCTTCTACCTCAGAGACACAGATTCCCAGCTGAGAGTTGAAGTGGTGAGCCCTTTGTGTAACAGGGTAAATGATTTTGGAAATTACTGGTTTTATATGCAACATCATGTCTCCTGCTTCGTCTGCCAGTAACACATTTATTTACAGAACCGTCTGTGAATTTATTTACATTTCAGTGGACAAGTCCCTGCCGTCAGTCTACATCACCCCTTCCTGCAACATGGAATCTGGCCAAGAGATCAGCCTCCTCTGTCTGGTCAAGGACTATATGCCTGAGAGCATCAGTCAGACATGGTCCACCAAGACTGGGGACATCACCACTGGAATCAAGAAGTACCCGGCAGTCTTGGGGCAACGTTCAACGTACACAATGAGCAGCTTGCTCCGAATCCCTGCGGCGGATTTGAACAGGAATAAAGTCTACTTCTGCAAGGCAGGGTACAAGCCGAACGAGATGGTGACAGCAAAATGGTGCCCAGGTTAGTGTGAGAACCTCCAGGTTAGTGGCTATTTAAAGCTGCATTAATGCCAGGGGACAAAATTAGAGTAGGAATCTTTGTCAAACAATGAAGGAGGATGGCAATTAACTCTCTTGTTCATTTATTCTAATCCTACAAGCCAGCAGTGCTGCTGCTCAGAAAAAAAGGCAGTGAGAAACTGCGGAAGTCAATAATGGGGGAACTTCATTTTAGAGTCAGAGTAATACAGCACAGAAACAGGCCCTTCAGCCCAACTGGTCCATGCATACCACAGCATCCTACCTGCTAGTCAAAGCAGCCCGTGTTCACCCCATAACCCTCCAAGCCCCTCTCCTCCATGTACCAACACAAATGTTGCAATGGTACCTGCCTCGACCACTTCCTCTGGCAGCTCATTCCAGGTCCTCGCTACCCCGTGTAAAGAAGTTACCTCTCGGGTCTCTTTGAAATCTCTCCGCTGTTATCTGTTCCCTCTAGTTATGGACCCCCAACCCTGGGGAAAAGACAGTGACCTTCCACCTTATCCATACCCCTCATGATTTCATAAACTTCAATGAGGTCAACCCTCATTCCCCTACACTCCAGGGTATAAAGATCCAGTGTGGCCAACCTCTCCCTGTAACTCAGGCCCTCTATCCAGGCAGCATCCTCCTAAATCTCCTTTGCACCCTTTCCAGCTTGACGATGTCTTTCCTGTAACAGGGTGACCAAAACTGTACACAATATTCCAAGTGAGGCCTCACCAACGATTTGTATAATTGCAACATCATCTCCCTACTCCTGAACTCAGTGCCCTGACTGATGAAGGTCAACATGCTAAACACCTTCTCCACCCTGCCCACTTGCATGGCCGTTTTCAGCAAACTGTGCACTTGTATCCCCAGGTCCCTCTGTTCCACAACACTCAGTGCCTTGCCATTCTCTGTATGAGTCCCACCCTGGTTTGACTGTCCAAATTGAATCACCTCACACTTGTCAAAGTTGAAATCCATTTGCCATTCCTCAACCCATCTCCCTGAATGATCAAGATCTCTTTGCAATTCATTGTGACCTGCTCCACTAACAACAAGACCCCCTTATTTAGTAGCATCAGCAAACTTGTTAATCCTGCCATGTGCATTCATATCCAAATCATTTACACAAATAATAAATAACAGAGGTCCCAGCACTGACCCCTGGGACACCCCACTAGTCATAGGGCTCCAGTCAAAGAATCAACCGTCAACCCTCTGCTTTGTGTCATTGAGCCAATTCTGAATCCACCTCACTAGCTCGCCCCAAATCCCATGTAACCTTCCAAATGAGCCTGCCATGTGGGAACTTGTCAAAGGCCTAACTAAAATCCACATAGACAACATCCACTGTCCTAACTTCATCTGTCCCCTTAGTGCCAGACATGGCCTCCCAGGCACAAACCTTGCTGACTCTTCCTGATCAGGCCTTCACTACCCAAGTGATGGGGAGCTCGTGTGCCTCCGAGCTCCCCCCACCCCCCCCCCCCCGTAACTTCCCTACAACTGAAATCAGGCTCACCAGCCTGTAATTCCCTGGCCTGTCCTCATTACCCTTCTTGAGCAAAGGAACAACATTGGCCCCTCTCCAGTCTTCTGGAACTTTGCCAGTGGTTAACAGCAAAGCAAATATCTCTACAAGGGCCTCCGCGATTTCTTCCCTGGCCTCCCATAAGGTCCAGAGATGGACTTGGTCAGACACTGGGGATTTGCCCACCTGAATGCCCTTTAAGGCTCCAAATACTGTACCTCCTTCCTCATGATGTGCATATGATCCAAGACCTCACTGCTCATTACCCTCATTTCTCTGGCATCCATGATATTCTCCTTTGTAAACACAGACATTAAAAATATCAGCCATCTCTTGCAGCTCCACACATAAACGGCCCTGATGGTCTTTAGAGGACCTAGTCTCTCCCTAGTCACCCTTTTACTGTTAATATAACTGAAGAACATCTTGAGATTTACTTTAACCCTGCCTTCCAAATCCATCTCATATCCTCTTTTTGCCCTCCTGATTTCCCTCTGAAGCCTGGTCTTTAACTTTTTATATTCGTCGAGGGTTTCATTTGTACCCAGCTGCCTAAACGTGATGTAAGCTTCCTTCCTTTTCCTGACCAGAGCCTCTATATCTCTTGTCAGCCAGGGTTCCCTGAACTTGGTATGTCAACCCTTCACCCTATCAGGAACATGCTGCCCCTGGCCTCTTGATACGACCCTTTTAAAAGCCTCCCACTTGCTAACTGTTCCTTTGCCTTTAAATAGAATCAGACATTTGCCTCAAAGTTGGCCCTGTTCCAGTTCAGGACTTTAACCTGTGCACCTGTTCTATCTTTTTCAATAACTACTTGAAAACTAATAGAATTGTGGTCATTGGACCCAACGTGCTCCCCAAATGCCACTTCAGTTACTTGGCCAACCTTGTTCCCTTCAAGGAGGTCCAGTTTTGCTCCCCCCAGGTAGGTTTCTCCATACATTGCATGAAGAAACTATCCAGGGCACACTGCACAAATTCCATCCCACCCAGGCCTTTTGCACTCTGGGTGGCCCAGTCAATACTAAGAAAATAGAAATCTCCCACTAGCACTACCCAACTAGTCTCACAACTACCTGCAATTCCTCGACACATCTGCTCCTCAAGTTCCCACTGTCTACTGGGGGGTGGGGGGGGTGTCGGTAAAATAGCCCTGCCAATGTGACCATCCCCTGCTTAGTTCTACCCAA
>JARFYF010000012.1:48196271-48208290 GCA_030265395.1 Rhina ancylostomus | reverse complement strand
ATGCTGCTCGTGACGGGCTCCTCAACCAGTGGCAACATCCTCCCTGCCAAGCCCTGTGAAGAAGCTGCCAGTGACTTGCCCTCTCGTTCTTCTAAAATTCAGGCCAAGTCTATCAGCTCCTGAAAGCTTCCCCCTCTTTTCCTGCATTTTAATCATTGAGTCATCCTTCAGCCTGCCATGTTTCTGCTAGCTGTCAATTAACCTCCATGCTAATCCAATGTGCCAGCACTTGCTCCGGAATTTACTCTGCCTTGATCTGGCTTCTGTAGAATTCTAATGAAAGGTCATCGACCTGACCTATCAGTCTTATTTTACTTCTCCACAGATGATTCCTACTCTCCCTACATGCTTTGTTCTTCTATTTTACCTGGTCTACCTCTTGCTTCGTCCACGAGATCGTTGACACTGCCTGTTTTATTCGAAACCTCCTCTTTGTATCTCCCTGAACTTCCCTTCATCCAGGTGATATTTGGCGTTCCCACGAGGGGACCAATCTATTCTCGACATGTCTACTGTTCAGCTGCTGTCTGTGCAAGGGATGTCATTGTGAATTGGGTCCATTGGACAGTACCTCACTTTGACGCCGCCTAATTTTATTCTCCCTAAAAAGCAGACAGGTCTTGTCAGAATCTGCCTTGCCCTATGCCTGTATAACTAGGAAAATTCTCTGTTGGGTTAACTCCAGCCATCCTGTTTCTGGAGGAACGTTTCCTCTTCAGGTGGCCGGATCAACTGTTAACTATATTAATTCTAACAGGCTCAGGATAGTTAATAACAGAGCGCTCTGGAGTCCAGCATCACTCCACTTACCAGGTTGTACGGTGAGCTTGGTCCCAGATCCAAATATTATCTCATTGCTACTAAGCACACAGCATTACACACCAATGCAGAAACCCTAACGGATCTTAAGCACGCAGACCATTTGCACAATCTACTGCGAGTTACATTGACAGGTTATCCAACATAAACTGCTAGTTACTGCACGTCTTACATGCCCAGTTCTTTTAAATTAATTTAGATGCAACACATGCAAACATTAGGATTGCTGATGTAGATAATGTAAATATTTGGTTTAATTTTGGCGAAATCTATTTTACACTCTCTCTACCTGCATATTGTTTTGACCAGAATTTCTCACCTGACATGAAACAGTTAAATTGAGAAACCAGGCCTGAGTTCTTACCAGGGACGACGATAAGATTGGTGCCGCTTCCAAACACCAATTTATTACTTGTTCCAAATGCTACACAGTGAGTTATCCTCTCACAAGGACCCCGGAGGTACCAACATCGTCACGCACTAAGCCTAATTCTTAGACAAGTAAGTTGAAATAAATAGCAGCAGGCTGTTGTTATTGCTGTGTTATCAGTGATATTCTATCTCTGGACTTTCATTCAGTTTTAGGCGTCATTCTCCCACAGGCAAGTAACTCGGGTTCGTCCACTTTCTGGGAAAATCTGTATCCCAGTCGTAAGAATGCAAGACAATAGGACCACGAGCAGACCGCCAGTTCCCTCAAACCTGCCCTGTCATTCAATATGACATATGTTGACTCAACTCTCCTCTGCCAGTTCCTCAGTTCTTTGATCTTTCCAATGTTTATCTACTCCACCTTAAATATACATCATAATCCGGCCTCCGGCGCCCACGGGGCAGAGAATTCCAGAGGTTCACTGCCGCCCGGGAGAAGACAATTCTCCACGCTTCCGGTTTAAACGACCGCTCCCCGCGTCTTCAGAAATTTCCAGTTGTACGTTACTTTTAGACCCCTTACAAGGGTCACTGCACATTGCTCTCAACTCCCAGGAACACAGACCCAAACTGCCTAGCCTCTATCGACGGGACAGCCCTCTCATCTTATGAATTAGCCTGGTGAATCTGCGTTGGACAGTCTCCAGTGCAACCACGTTATCCTCTTAGGTAGGGGGGGGGACCAAAACTGTATGCTGTATTCATGGTGTGTATTCTCACCTACACCCTGTTCAACTGCAACAAAACTGCTCTGTTCTCAAACTCCAATCCCTTTGCAATAAAGACCAACACGCCATTTGCCTTCTTAACCACTTTTTGGACCTGCCCTCTGAAGTTTTGCTGTTCAGGCAGTCATTTGCAGTCTTTTTCCATATGTATAATAATCTTTTGATTTCTCTTGCCGGAGTGCATGACCTCGCACCTCCCCCACATTAAACCCCATTAGGTCTTAACTTCTTTCTCCTTCGTAGATGCAGAGCTACTCTCTCTATCAGCCCTGCATCAGGTTAAACTCCTTTGTAGGTTACCCCCTTACAACATCTTTTCCAGAAGAGATTCTGTCCCGACTGCCTTATTGGTTATTCTTCTCCATCTTATCGAATAAATCGAGGAGATTTATTTTAACGAAGCAACGTCTTAATTATTATTATTCCAAGAAATAGGGCATTAAACTTCGCTTACTGGGTTTCACTGTTAGCTTGGTCCCAGATCCAAATATTATCTTACTGCGATCATCCACACGGCGTGAAATCCCAGCGCAAAAACCGTTACCCGGAGCCAAGCACTGAGACAAGCAACAATATCATTTTAATAGTTATCCATTTCGGAATCTTTCCCAATGGGGATCTCTCACATTCCAGTAAATACATTGGTCTTTATATAACGAGTTGTCACGTTGGAGACGCCCTGGATTTGTTCCCTGTCCATACATATGTCTGTATAACAATCTGTATGCCCATTTACCATTTTGTCTGCCTGCCTGTCTATCTGTCTGTCTATCTATCCATCTTTCTACCAGTGTACCTACATACACTTCTGCTCTTCTCTCATGCTTGTCTACATAGTTGGCATGTGTTAAAATATTAACCTGTGTCTCATACACTTACCAAACAGTTTCAATTTAATCCATAGATTACAACAGATTTCATTGCTTGTTTTAGCCACAACTAGCTCTTGCTTGATTTAGTATATATTTATTGCTGTTCACTGACCAACTGCATACATTATGTATGAAAGAGTATTTCTCATTTGTCTGCAAAGGAACTAGTAAGGTTATTTTGAGTAGTTCCTCTGACATCTTACTGGGATTAAGAACGAGCCGGGTCCCGCCACCAAATATTATTTCCCTAAATTCACAGACGGAGAAGATCTGGAATCCTATCACATGAGTTGCCGAAGATTTGAAGTTAACAGCATATTTTGAAAGCAATATCCTGAATCACTTGTCTGTTGGTGTTTGCTTTTACGGGACACCATTCAACTCACTTGGTAATACCGTCAGCTTGCTTCCTGCACCGAATATGAGCTTCTGTCCATAGTCCACACAGTAAGGGAAGCCATGACAAAAAACTATTCTGTTAACCCTATTTAGGGTGACCCATTCCCTCCAGTGTATAGTTCATCTAGCGAACTAATAAGACATGTTAGTCTTGTTTGTCGTACTGTGCAGTAGAATGAGAGCCGAGTTTCCACCTTCCTTGCAGTTGATTATGAACTCCTAAATCTTCAATAAAATTTCAGTGATCTCCCACTTTGAAAGCTACCTGGACCTGCCGAGCCCTCCCAACACTTCCTGCAACGATTACAAACTTCCAGGGCCCTCAGCCTTTTGAATATTGAGCGTTGGCTAATTGTTTCTGGATCTAATAAAACCGGGAGGCTGGAATCACTCAGCAGGTCAGGCAGCATCTGCGCGGAGAGAAGCAGGGTCGGTAGTTGGAGACCCTTCACCAGAAACGGGAAAGTGATGGAAATAAGTTAGTTTTAAGAGGGCAATATCCCCAAAGGAGCGAGGTCAGGGTTGCCCGGGTGTTCCTAAAGTCCAATTTCCTGCCTCTGAGTCGATGAGCTTAATCGTCAGTTACCGGTCTAATAACAAGCGTCATGTTATAGGACCCTAGATTGGTTGATCGCCAATTTTATCTGGTATATATTTTTCCCCCCAGAGGGGAATGGAGTCAGATTGTTATCTTATTTCTGATATTTTCTGACGACAAGTCCATGCCGACTCTCAGAACATCCCTCTCATTCCCATTCCATTTATTTCCCTGTATTCCTTTCTCTAATTATGATAATCCATTCACATTACAAACGAGTACAGTTCCCGGAAATGAATGGTACGGCCATAACCCTGCCTATTCAAAACCAAAGTCAACTTTGAGTCTGGGTAATTGAATATCCCTGTAAAGTAATGGATATAATGCAAGGGGACATGTTTACACGTGGAGGAAAATAGACTCAGGTCAATTATTCATCAATACTTACTTAAGCCCACAGTTAACTTCGTCCCAGTTCCAAAGATAAATTTGGCACCAGCACCAGCGTTCGCACAGTACCACACCTCACACCAAAAACTCCCGTTAGGGCGACTTGATGAATTACCACATACTGCTTGCTGTATACTTGGCATCATTCCGTGGAATTATCCACATAACCCTCTTATTTAAAGGATTGATAATGGGCATGCACTATTTATTTTAAAAATATTTTTGTTCAAAACCCAAAGTTAGCTTATTAATTATTAACTTTAAAATGGGGACATGGCAGTGTAACCGTTTAGTTAGTGAACTAGCGATAGAACTTCCACACCAACAATCTAAGAACGAATATGAAACTCCACCGTAGTGGTTAAGGGATTGATACTCAAGAAATTAAACACGCCGGTAACTTTGAAAAGGAAACATGAAAAATTGTCTCATTAATGAGGACCACGAAGCTAATGGCTTGCCATGAAAAAACTAAAGTGGTGAATCTCTGGTACTCTCTACACTAAAGAGTTGTGGGGGCCAGATCATTGAGTGCACGAACAGAGAAGGTGATTAACATCTTGGACGTTCGGGGAATGGAGGGCTATGGAGAACCCGCGCAGAGAAGAAGATGAAGTCCAGGGCAGATCAGCCAAGCACAGCGAAAGGAAATATGTCGGTAAGTGGGAACGGGTGTAGAAAAGATTTTCAAGGTTGTTACCAGGACTTGAGGACTTAAGGGGAGGCTGGGGCTTTTCACCTGGAGCGTAGGGGTTGAGGGGTGAAATTTAGAGGTACGCAAAGTGATGAGCGGGCATAAATAAGGTGTATGGTCAGTCGACGAGGGTCTGAAACAAGAGGGAATAGATTTAAAGGTGAGAAAGGAAAGATTTAAAGGGGACCTGAGGGGCAGGTTTTTCCACACAGAATGGTGGTTGGAATATGGAACGAGCTGCCATAGGAAGTGGTACAGTTATGTATAGTTACAACGTTTGAAGGACATTTAGAAGTACCGCAAAGTAATCCAGGGCATTTTGGGAAAATCAGCAGCTCCCTGCCCCCTTTCTCACAAAAGAGTGTGGATTGGAAGTTTAAAGCAGAATTTCAACGCGGTTTCTTTGGCGAGGTCTATTAAAGAAAAGAGAGAGAAATAAAACACAACACTGTGGGCTGGAATCTGAAGACAGTGCCTCCCAACCCTTTGTAGAGGTCAACCCTCCCTCATCTATGCAACAAAATTCCTTCTTGAAGAATGATTCCAGTTTATATTACACGCTCTGGATTGAAGCGATCTACAATTTGAAGCAGCTCCCTTTCACTGTACAGAAACGGAGAGGGGCTTTGAGTGAAATCAGGGAAACACCAATTGATCCATCTGTCTGTTCAGCCTGTGAAACGCCCCCGACTCTCAGCGCATGAATCTAATATCCCAAAAGCTCCAACTTACTAGGTATGACATGAAGCCTGGTGCCAGATCCAAAGATGACTTTGTCAGCAATGTTCACACAGCGTGAAATCCCGGTACCAAAACTTATGCAGGCCAGAAATTACACCACCAGCCATTTCTTTGAATACAAGGTTGCACTACCAGAGCAGTGAATGACTGTACAAAGCAGCCTCAAATCTCATTCTTCCTAATGATGTCTAATCTGCAACACATTTAATTCATGATCAGTATACTTGTGTTTGAAGGCACTGCTCTGGGTTAATTCTTGCTTAAGCTTCTCAGAAACATAAAATGATTTCAGATGCTCCAGACTGTATGAATCAATTGCATGTTTAAATATTCTCTCTAGTTAAACATTAAGTGACACCAGTTTATCCTTCTCAGTGTTAAGGAAACTCTGGGTCGCAGAAGCCCCCTCAGGCAAACTCTTTGATTGCAGATAAACCTCAAAGAACAATGAGGCTATTCGGCTCATTAAGCCAGTGCAGATTTTCTGCAAAATCAAAACTAATCATTTTTTGTTCCCTGGCTCCTTCGTTATCGGCCTGCAATCGTCCCGCGCCTCCATTATGCACTAATCGATAGCCCCTTTGAAAACTATGATTGAATATGCTTCCGAGTCCCCTCCACTGAACTGCGGACCACAACTGCCCGCTGCGTCTATTCTTCCTGGCCAATCACCTCAACTCTGTGTTTTGCTCTGGACCCTTCCGCCAGTGTGAGTGGTTCTTCTTCCTTTGTCTTAACATTAACCCCAATGGACACTTGTGTCACATCTCCCCCTCGCCTTTTCTGCCCTGAACCGAATAACCCAGATTCCTCCGTTCTATCCCTGGACCTTCGGGCACCCTTCCCACGTCCCACATGAGTCTAGGTCGTCCTGCAAGAATGCTCCAGTTGTGACCAAACCAGTGTCCCGCGAAAGCGCTGCATAACCTTCTCCAGGATCCCCTGCATTACAATCCAACACTCTCTAGAGATATCCTATTACCATCAGCATATACCTGAGTTCCCATTACTCTACATTCCTATACTCTCCAGATCACGTTGCATCTTTGCATTACAAATAAAAAAAACATTAATGTCTGTTGGTCCTCGCTCGGAGCTATGAATAGTTAACCCAAATGTTCCAAATGGGTCTATTTATGAACGTGACCAGCTTGCAATTGTTCGTCATAACTGCTTTAATCGAATACGAAATGTTAATGGACTCCTTCTGTGCTGTTAGAAGTGTAGGATAAGACTTACTGGGCTGTACAATGAGACGTGTCCCGCTTCCATAAGTTAGAACGTTAGTGCTATCATAAGCTCACAGTACCATATCCCCAAACACAAACCCCTCAATTCATTCTGACCACACATCTGTACCCAACGCTCAGTTAAAACAACCGAGAGTGGAGATATAACAAAACATTATTAAGTGTAGATGACTGCATCGATCTCTTGCTTATTTCATCTATTTTCATCCTCGCTGTTACATCATAACAACATATACGACCGTCATTTAAAAGAAATCCACAGCCCTAGCGGAACAGTTCAGATAAATCGTCGTACACCTACTTGGTTGAATAGTGAGTCTGGTACCAGATCCAAATATGAGTTTGTATCCACCAGCGTCCGCCCACAGTGTGTGACACACTGACAAAAACCACCTTTCAAGGGGTAGGCGACAAACTGCGTGGTCAGCAACTCTCAAAATAAAGAGTTGGACATTCTCACATTCAGGGATCGGCCATTTGGGATTGAACTGAGGAGAAATCTCTTCACTCAGAGGGTGATGAACATTTGGAATTCCCGCCGCTGGAGGGCCGCGTGGAGGTGGAATCGTTGACCGCACCCACAACGGGGATCGATGGATATCTGTACATTCGAGGAATCAAAGGATATGGGGAAAAACAGGGAAATGATTTCGAGGGAAAATGTCAGCAAAGATCTTGTCAAATAGCAGCAGAAACTCGAGGGGCCGAATGGTTCTCCTGCACCTATTCCTATTGTTTATTTTTTTTCTCTATGAGACCATCATTGTAAAGAATATTCTTGACACTTGGTGCTATTGGCTTGGAAATACATGCCCTTTGCTGTGTTCACCCGTTGCGTGGTTTACCCATTTGCAATCATATCAACAAGATTGCAATTATATCAGAGTCATTACAGCGTGGAAACAGGCCCTTCGACCCAACTCGTTCATGCCAACCAAGATGCATCCGTTCGCTGGTTCCATTTGCCTGTGTTTGGTCTATAGCCCCCTGAACCTTTCCTATCTATGTCGCTCTCCAAGTGTTCATTAAACGCTGTAATTGTACTGCTTCTATCACTTCCTCTGCCAGCTCGTTCCATATACTCACCACCCCCAGTGTGAAAAACGTGCCTCTCAGGTCTCCTTTAAATTTTCCCCTCCCATTTCAAACCCACGCCTCCAGTTTTAGACTCCACTACCCTGGGGGAAAAGAACTATTTACCCTGTCTATGTCTCTCATAAGGTTATAAATATCTATAAGGCGACCACTTAACGTCTTTCACACCAGAGAAAACAGTGGCAGCCTGTCCAATCTCTCCTTTCAACTCAAGTCTCCGGTCCAGATACAGCCTCTCCTAATTTTAGTGGAATCTGCAACATAAATACCCTAGCATGAAACAAATCAAATGCGAACTATTCCAAACTCACTCGGAATCACAGACAGCGTCGTCCCGGATCCAAACGTGAACGTGTAACCATCACCCCCCACGGTGAAAATATGCTGCTCAAAAACTTCTTGCTCTGCGTGAAGGGTCATGTATTCTGCAACCGGCTGCAATGCAAAGATAAGGTTTGCTTCCACTGATGCTACCTGGCCCATGGAGTCCAGAATCTTTCTCACCTTTATTACAAACATTGGGAAGCTTTTCCCCACTGTTATATAGGGCATTAGTAAGACCAAACTTTGGCATTGTTTCTTTTTCTTACTTCCGAAAATATTTTCCCGCTTACTCCCCCAGACTCGTACTCACCAGGGTCAAGTACCCTACCAACCCCACCTCCTAATAATACACCAGGAAACCGGAGGAAACCCACGCCGTCACAGGAAGAACGTTCAAACTCCACACAGGCGGCACCGGAGGTCAGGATCGAACCCGGATCGCTGGCGCTATGAGACAAGATCTCTACCAGCTACGCCATTCCTATTTCTGATAATGTTATTTGATCGGGATGCATACTTGACAACGTTACAGGTGACTGGCCTAAAATTCTCATCTCAATAGATCCCCCTCAGTTATATCAAAGGGGCTAATTACCACTTTAGTTGCCAGGATGGATTGGAGAGACTGATGTTATTCTTATCGAAGCGAAATATATTTCAGGAGGAGTTGTTGGCGGTGGAGATAGGATTTAGAGAAGGTAAATAGGAGAGGAAGTCTTCCCGTTCTAAGAACACCGGGCACAAATTCAAAGCTACCAGAGTGGTGTAGGTGAGGATCAACCTTCTCTTATCAAGAGGAGCTGTAACCTGGAGCCCGGTCGCTGTAAGATACAGGGAATCTAAACTGTGGAGCTACGAGAAGTTCGACTGCTTGCAAGGAGCTAGACTCGATGGAGGGAATGGCTTCCTACTGCACCGTAGCCATGCTACGATCCAATGACCCCCCTTTGCCAAACTTACTTGGTTCCACGAGTAGTTTCATCCACTTTCCAAAAGTCAATTTGGTGGCGCTGTGAGACACCACACGGTACATTATCCCATTGCACAAACCCCGGGAGCTGCAGTTAGTTCTCAGTCTCATTCCAGCGGGCTCATGTGGGGTCATTAAAACGCTGCACTGCCCAACTCATTTTCAACCAATTTGGCACATTGCAGAAAAGATACCATCCTCCCGCATAAACTTAACATTTTCAATAATACCATTTACCACTGCACCTCCGATTAGAGTTATTTCACTGCCATCTAATTAGAAAGAGATTTATGAACTATTTGTGTTGATTTCGACTCCATACTGCTTTTGAATACATCGCTCGGAGAAATGGTGGGTGTTATCGTCTGATTCCCACTTGTAAGATTTTTTTGGCATTTCAACCATCTGCAGTATTATCTTATCGAATCTAACACTATTTAAATCCATCGTGGACAGCTTTGCCAAGGCCAGCATTTATTAGCCACCGCTGATGCATCTTGTAAACATTCACAGATGCATCTTCACATTTCAATCCAGCTGCACTCAATTTATATACAGACTGATCCATACTCACTTGGGATTACAGTGAGCCTGGTCCCGGCTGCGAATACAAGCTGAAAACCTGATCCATCATATCCCACCGTGAGAAAGTGATGCACAAAAACCTCTTCCTTTACACATGAGCGGCTATCGTGGTGGACCCTCGCCAATATTACATACAGGGGGTTGGTAAATCGTTCTGACGGCATTAATCGCACTACTAATTGAACAGATCTCACTGCCAGATTTTCACTCTACCATATTTTTGCCTAACTTCACCGGACACAACCCACAGCAGGGGACTTGGCGCAATTCTGTGAAAGCAAATTACTCAGCACAAGGTTTGCATCTGAATCCTAGCTGAGGAGAAACTGTGCCTTACCATAGAACCATAGAACAATGCATCACAATACAGGCCCTTCGGCCCACCATGTTGTGCCGCCCTTCAAACTACCTAAGACCGTCTAACCCCTTCCTCCCACATATCCCTCTATCTTAAATTCCTCCATATGCTCATCCAACAAGCCTCCTGCGGCTTAAGGAAAGCTTGTGATCATTGATAATATTTAATGAGAGACATTGTTTAAGTTCCATTGATGGTCCAATGTCATTTATGATGTTTTAACAGGGTTCATCCAAGTTGTATTGTTGGTCTCGTGTTCTTCGTAACGCATTAATAAGAGATCTGCTGTTTAAGCTGTATTGTGGGAATAAAGTGTTTTGTGGCGCATTAATGAGAGCTCTGAGCTGCATTGTTGGATGTTGTCGTTTGATCTATGAATAAGTGAGGTATTGTTTAATGCCCTTTGTGACTTCACTCGATATCCCACTTCTCCAATGATACAAGATCAGCAAGTGGTCTCTTTCAAACTGAGGGAAGTAGGAATAGTTATAAGATGTATCTTTCGTTTAGAGCTTGTCTTAATGTTGAGTAAGTGTTGCCGCAACTTAAGTACGACCTTTGGCGACAAAGAAAACACGCCAGACTGCCACCGGGACACTTGATTAATTCTGAGGGTCACATCCAGCAGGTCAGGCAGATTCTAAGGAGACAGAAACAGACCTGGAATGTCTCTGTTTCTCTTTCCACAGATGTTGTCTGACTGGCTGAGCGTCACCAACACTTCCTTAAATTTCAGACTGATAGTGCTTAATTTCAGGCGATAGTGCTGCGTTTTTAATGTTCATTCATTAGTGCTACTGAATTCACCAATATGTTGCCCTACTTACTGGGTTCGACGATCAATTGTGTCCCACCTCCGAATATCAGTTGACCTGTTGCCCCTGCATGCACAATGTCTAACACCGCCACAAAAACCTATTCAGTCAACACTCTCTGACCGAATGTGCTCCTGAAGAGGCAACATTTCAACAATTTGATTTTGTACCCTCTCCTTATCCTTCAATTCCTTTCTTAAGCCTCCTTATCCTTAATGTGGTCCATGTGCAATTCCTTCCACGGAGAAATTACCGCTGTAACGTTTAACCCAGTCACAGAAACTTTCCCCAGTCAACGCTATCTCAGTTATCCATAATTTCGCAACCAGGCAGCTTGTCGATGTCCACTGACTTCCTATGCCCGCCTTTTGCCCTTGAATAACACCATTTGCGTTTCTTAAATTATTTCAGGGAAAGGAAATCATTGTCATCAGGGAAACAAAAGCTAGCTTCCCAGCTTCCCAGGACGATGACCTGCCATCGGTGTAGTGACGCAGCTGGTAGAGCCGTTGCTTCAGAGAGCCGGATTAAATCCTGACCTGGGCTGATGTCTGTGTGGAGATGGTAGGTTCTCCCTGGGACTACCTGAGTTTCCCCCGGGTGCTCTTGTTGCTTCCCACATCCCTATGGTCACTGGCCACCGCAAATTGCTTCTATCTGGTAGAATCTCGGGGTGGGTTGATCTGATAAGAACGCGGGGAGGATAAAATAGAGGATAAATGTAGGGTTAATATAAATGGTTGGTTGACGCTTGGCACGAACTCGGCCGGCCGAGGGGTCTGTTTATGTGCTGTATCTCCCTACATCTCTCTGACTCTATTTCGCCAGTTCTAAGGAAGTGTCATTTAACGGAGACGTTGACCCTATGCCTCCCTCCACAGCTGCCACCGGACAAGCCGAGTTATGATGATTTATAATTTCAGGATATATAACAGAAGTCTGAGCTAAG
>JARFYF010000012.1:47990132-48005707 GCA_030265395.1 Rhina ancylostomus | reverse complement strand
TATTTTTGGATCAATTCAATCTAACTGGAGATTGTAAAAATGGATAGTATCTAGACCTGATGTCATCATTTTTACTGTCTTTGAAATTGTAACAAATGATTACGAAACAGTATTCAATATCAGTGTAATGTGCGTTTCTAAAATTTAACACTTATAAGCGCATGCAATATGATCATCAGCTTTACATCGTGTGCAGGAAAATGGTAGTGTGCAGAGAGCACATCCAGGGCTCTAGGAACAACTGCAGTTTGAACAGAGACTACTTACAGTGAAATAGGAATTAATCTGACTGGCACATTGCAGACTAGTTTCTGTAGGAACTAAGTTGAATTAAGATGTGTTTTCACAGAGCATAAAAGGGACTTGCACAATAAATAATGACTGGACCGATGAATAAATGGAGCACAGTGATATATCCAGATTTCGGGCTCGTTTTGCAATGACTTATGTAATGTGAGCAGATGTTAGCGCCGCAATGATAATGACTGCAACATGTGCTCTTGACATTCGTTTAGTTATTTTTTAAAGGGACAATTGGTTTCAGTGCGCGCTCGTGTAATATGACGAATTCCTTGGCCGAGTGAAGGAGGGACTAATAAAAAGATGAAGACTGGCCCTAGCATGATCCAGATTGGAGAAATATCAGCAGTAATTTTGCCGAACCTAACAGGTCGGAGTATAATACTCCAAAGCCACGTGCCTTGGGGTCTAATGCAAGTTATATCAGAGCCTGTCCATTTAAAGGAGCAGGATTCAGCCGGCAGATTGTAATACAACCAAGGATTATCCCTTAATATTAAAACTGACTGGAGATTAAAAATGCAACCGTTCTGTTTATTCATGGCTTTATGTTACAGCGATGGAAGAGAACAGCAGGGAGCACGTCTCGGGTGGGGGTGGGGTCTTTGATTATGCTGGCTGCTTCACCAAGGTAGCGAGTGGGGCCTCACCAACGTCACCAACATCTCCAACGCCGACGTAATGACTGCATATCCTCGGGACAAATCATGTTACATGCTTCACTGCCACAGTTTCTTGATCAGGCGCAACAGATCGTGAACAGGGATTGGACAACTGTGGAAGCATCCTGTCCTTGGCATGTTAGCCGTTTGACATCTAGGGCTGTTACAGACCTAACAAACTGTTCAGAATGTCTCCAAATGATCATAATAATCATAAAATTAGCGGATTAATTTAAATATATTTTTCTAAAAAGTGCAGAATAACAGAAGTTAAAGTATATATTGACGTGGCAATACATTGAGCACATGCGATTGTATTAATAAAAAACAATATGTAAGAAGATATTTTCTTGTTTCTAAATTTACAATTCCTATTGGCGTTACGGTTCATACGTTATTCCTGGTCAAGGTCCTTCCCTCGTCCACCCCGCCGCCCCCGGCTCAGGTCGCACCGACTGCGCTGCACCGTGGACGCAGTACCGAGTTAAGAAGCAGCCAGCATCCTATCTCCAACGGGTTCTAAACTTGAATGTGGCCATATTCAGGCGCGGAATTCAACGTCCCACTGATGCCCTGAATCCCCTCGCCGGAGGTACAGCACCGAAAGTCTATTTGCATTTCATCGGATGTGGACAATAAAGCAATCTCGACGACGAAATCTGCCTCCTTGTCATTTTTGTTTTGCCAAATATGCAATATCAGGTATACAACAATTTGAAACACGCTTAACGGCTTGTTGAAGTGACACATAGCACATCCCTCATGTCCCATTATGTGAGTCAACAAACGCTTTCGGAGCCCGTATTACCATTGAGAAGAATAAAAGAAAATGCAGCTGGAAATCAGAACTATTTTATTTCAGAATTATCCACTGCGAAATTTGATCTACCGTTCTCTCCCCATCTTCCTTCCTACCATAAACTAACCACAAGGATACAGCAAAGAATCAGTCACTTATTACAATAAACGCAACACCAGACAATAAGTTGTTACTGACGAGCTCGCACATGATTGCAATAAACTCTGGCTTTACTCTTTCTTACAATTATTACTAAAATGAGACATACAATTGTAAATCATTTCCACTACTTGAACAACCTTCTAACGATATTGAAGGGATATTTTACCGTTTCCTTCAACTGCTCTCTGAACTTAGTCTGCGTCCCTGCATAAATACAGGAGTTGGTGCAGGAACTGAGAATCTCCAGCATATATCCGGTTTCTTGGAGGATGAATTTGGGATCCTTTGCATTGGAACCGTCCGCATAGTCATTGCTGGTAAATTGCACAAAGAGAAAGTTTGCAATGTATGTCAATCGCAGCAGAATGAAACTACCCGAGATCGCCAGCAGTAAAACGATGGACTTTCTCCTGCTCTCCATCTCCGGGTCAGTCTGTTTCTCCCCATTGCTTTGGGGCCGGAGCCTCCTTCGGGCTCTACTTGCCGTTAGAATGTGTCTGATTGTCAGGGCATTAAGTACCAAGATGAGGAGGAATGGGACACATGGGTTTAACATCCGGTGCAACCAATCATAGAACCTCCATGCAACTGAAGTATAATAGACATCCTTTATGGTGCAGTACCAAGGTACGTTATTAATAATATACAAAGGTTCATATTCAAAATAAAAGGGGATATTTTTGAAGCAGCCCAGCACGCAAATGTTTCCAATAACGATGGCCGCCATTTTCTCGGTGCAATACCTGAGTTTCAGTTGCTGGCAGCAAATGGCGATAAACCGGTCGAAGGTGAAGGCGACCGTTAACCAGACGGAAGTGTCTTTTGAAACCCAGCTGAAGGCAATAACGAGACTGCAGTACGGGAGAGTGGACACAAAACTAACTGGGAAGTAAATAGGCCGAAGACGGCTGAAGATCACAGCGGTGACAATGACCAGGAAATCCGTCAACGCCATGAAAATCAGGTAGCGAGTGATACATTTCGAAAGGCCGCACTTCCCTTGAGACAGAATAACGATCGTCACCAAATTCGCTGTGGGGAAAAAGCAGAGATGGAGATGGTTAGCAATCAGGCTGCTGAATACATCACTAGCTAGTCGTTCACGGGAATAAGATACCTGTTTTTACAACTTGTTTGGCGGTGAGACTGATCGGATCCTTGCTCATGCAGCTTCCGATCTCCCAAGTACGCGTGGATTACCACAAAATGTGTTTAATCGTTTGTATGCATTTATTTTATTTAGAAAGTTCTTTATTTTTTCAATTTATAGTAAATTTTATATCTTTATGTCTTGCACTGCACCGCTGCCACAAAACTTATTTCACGACATGTGATGCTGATATGGATTATAGAAGACCAGATTGATTAATTATATTGCCACACTATTAGTATGTGAGGGAAGACAGAAATTACAAAGCAATAGAAAGAATGGAAGATAAACATTGAGAATAAAAAAAAGAAATAACCATAACTTGAAAACAACTTTCAGGAACGATCATACTGCAAGGGAAATGCATGAACACAGGGCATTGATCCATATTTCTTGACTGCTCAAAAGATGTGTTTACACTGATGTCTATAACAGTGGGAGTTGCAGCGGACAGAGAGATCTCGCAGCCAGCAATGAACACCGACCGATTCCCCGTTTTGTTTGCACGTCTTGTTCCTGCGAATGATGTTGCTCTTGTCTGGTGGCGCCCAAACAACATCAACGGGATCAACCTAGTCTGCATCGATTATTATGTACGGTGGCTGGAAAAAAATCCTTCTTCTGCAAAAGCAGGAAGGCGTCAGTTTAAAATCTGTGTCAAAACGGGAAAAATCAAGTAGGGCTGTGCTTGGTAAAATATCGGAAGAGAATGCACTGACGCCGAGGTTTCAACAGGCAAGAAAGGAAATGAACACAGGGCCATCTACATTCATACTATGATTTCACTATTTAGTTGACCATATGAAGTCGCCAAGAGAATGCGTGACACTCGGCTGCAGAAATCGGGAAAGAAAACAAAAAGATCGATACATCCTTGGGATAAAAATTGGGAAACATTGAAGACACTTCTCAGGCAGCGGCCACAGAAGAGAAATAGTCCACTGGTTCAGAACGCACTCCTTCCCTGAGCCAGCAATCGACTTCCACTATTATGGAGTCGTGCAACACAGTCAGGGTCCTTTCGTTCTGCAACGTCTGCCTATATTATTCCACACGCTTGCATTAGATTTAACGTAAATGAGCAAACAGGTCGATACAGAATGCTTCACTGGAGACAACAACCGCAGTCACATATTTCATTGATGAAAACGAAACTGATTTGATTCATACCAGCAAATACAACGAAAACAATCAGGAAATACATTTGTTACAAGCAGTTATTAATGCTCAGGATACAGAGATGGGGTGAAACGTAAACACGGGAAATAATACTGTGTGGTTATTTCAAAGTCTACAGAAACAGATTTCGTTGCAGGGACAAAATCGTTGCCTGAATAAATATCGCAGCAGACCAACTTGCAATGAATTTTGAGAGGAGTTCAAACCAATCGTCAACTGAAGCCAGTAATCGGCAGATAGGCGAGGAGTCAACAATAAATAAAATGCCTTCAGAGGAATGATTAGGCACGAATAATTGGTTACCGGCTTGAATACACGGAGCATGCTGCAGGCCAAGTTCTTATTAAATTAGAAAGACAAAATAAACTTGTATACTCTTTCCCTGTGTGGAGACAAGATAAACGTTAATTTTCATTAAAAGACTTCTATGAATAAATCGTGGGAGTCATGGGGATGCATTGATTGCAATTTCAGGCGACTGAAGAGGAAAATTAAAACTCATAGTTGACCACATAGTTGACAAAAACTCAGAGATTACACGCCTGTTCACTTGCTGCTAATCATTACCTGGAACACCGAAAACCGCAAGAATGGAATAATAAATAGCAAAGGCTGGACCATTTCCAGGCGCGTGCATTTTCCGTGACAGCGATGGTCTGTTCAGGTGTAAAGTTTGAAATTAGCATGGCCTTGTCTGCAGTTATACCCGATGGTAACCTGTGGAGCGGCAATCAGCCTGCGTCATCACAGTTGTTAGTTAGGGTTTTATGAACAAACAAATTAATGCAGTCATTATCACGCCAACATTAATTAATCCAATAGACTGCACTTAATGTGCTGACACCCTGTTTGAGTTCGAACAGAAATTGTTGTTTTGATAAAATAGACTCAATGTAAGTGATATGATTTGAATTTCAAAGTGGATGAAATGATTGCTGATGACTTTGGTAATTTGGTCACTCGTTCTTTTATTATTATTATTGCCAGATGTACCGAGAAGAAGAGAAAAAAACGTATTTTGCAAACTGTCCATACAAATCATTTCATTAAAATAGTCCATTGGGGAACAACGACACAATGCAGAATAAAGGGTTGCAGTTCAAAAAAGGTCCCCATAATACTTGAAAGTTTAATATAGATCCAGAAATAGAGCAACGCATCTTCTCTAAATTTAGATATGACATAACATCCCGTAACCATTGAGTATGAGTAGGAGTAATAGTTTCCGACCATTTAAGCAATACAGCTCTCCTGGCTATAAGAGAAATGAAGGCCTATTTAATGAAGACAGAACTCCTATTAGAATTCTTCCATTTGGGTTCCTGGTATCCCTCAATACCAGAACAGCCTTTAACAAAGCCTCAAATAATATCCTGTGCAACAGTGTCAAAATAATCCCTCCTCGATTACTTTGACCTAGGCCTTTAATGTGTCTAATTATATTAACCTTCAGAGTCTCTATCATTGTCCATTTGGGTGCTACCACATTTGATGGACTGCAATGAATCTATCTAGTCATAATCAGAGAATCCCCTGCAGTGGCTTCTTATTGCAC
Organism: Rhina ancylostomus; assembly: GCA_030265395.1. Lineage (NCBI taxonomy): Eukaryota > Metazoa > Chordata > Chondrichthyes > Rhinopristiformes > Rhinidae > Rhina > Rhina ancylostomus. The sequence goes on along the minus strand of JARFYF010000012.1, from coordinate 47,999,900 downwards.
CAATGTAATTCAAAGATTTATCATTGGTCTCCCTCCTATTTCTCATCTGCATGCTGCTTTTGATCACATAATCCAAAGCACAGTCAGTTTCCCTATGTCCCTCCAGATTCCAGCATCTGTAGTCTTATGTCTCTCTATTGCCATGACACCGAGCTCTACCTCACCATAAATTTCCTTAAATCCTCTACTGGCTCTTAAGTTATTGGATGGCTGCTCTACAATCTAGAAAGCTAATTTTCTCCAACTAAATATTAGGTAGTCCAGAGTCTTTGCCCTTGGGTACTGACCTATTCCTTCAAATCTGCAGCCAGCACCCCCTACATTTAAAAACTTGCCATTGTTCCCTTCATTCTTGCAAGCTATTACACTCCATCCCTGCATTTGTTGTCCCCAATTCTCTGCCCCCAAACCCCCCACACACCATTCTCCCATATTCTGATATCCCCACTCTCCTGCATTCCCTGTAGCAATTGTTTGATACTAAAGAACCCCAAGATGAATGCCTGTCATGCCATTACTTGAATTGCCTCTGTCTGTCTTGGTAACATTCAATTATGCTATTGCCTCAGCTCACCTGGTAAAACCCACATCCAAGTTTTTGTCATTGTTGCACTAGACTATACCAATGGATTTCTGGCCAGTTGAACATGGGAAACTGGACATCATTCAGTTGAAAAGCAAAACACTGCATTTGCTGGAAATCCAGAAAATACAGGAAAAGAAGAAAATGTTTAGCCAGTTAGGCAACATCTGTGGAAAGGAAAGCTGAGTTAATATTTCAGGTTGAAGACTTATCTGAAACATCAAGTCCAAGGGACCCAGACTTGTTTTCTGATGAAGGGTCTTCAGTCTGAAACATTACCTCTTTCCCTAGATGCTACCTGGCTTCCTGAGCATTTCCACCATTTTCCATTTTAATTTGAGACCATGCAAAACAGCTCATTCTTTATTTCATTGCCACTTCTCCAAATGTGAAGCAGCAATTGGAAAACAAACTTTATTTCAGCTATTTATATTTTCATTTGCAGTCTGATAATCTCCTGCATGATTACTCAGAAATCCCATTGGTTCGGATTTTGACTCAGAGTGCTGATCCTCTCACTCCTTTAAATACACCTGTGCCCTCATTCCCCCACACTTCAAATTTACAGGGTGATATACTAGTGTGTTGAAGAGTTAATTGGAGTAGCATTCAATAGTCCAGAAAATCTAACTGTCTAGCACCAGCAAAGTGTCATGCGAGTCGAGCCTTAAGTTGAGTTTATTGTCATATGTATAAGTACATGTATGCACAGGTGCAATAAAAATACTTTCAGCAGCATCACAGGCACATAGCATGTCAGATTAATGGAGTTTTATTGTATTTTTAATAATGTAGACAAGCTTTTCCTTGTGTTACATCAGATGAAGTAGATATTCTGAATACAGTTCATTAAAATGTTAAATTTTAACGTTACAATTTTGAGGCAGCTTTTGATATTAAGGAGAAATCCATTTTGTGACTGCATTACTTTTGGTGATAAATTTGGGGTGGCACACTAGCATAGTGGTTAGCATGATGCTATTACAGCACCAGCGACCCGGGTTCAATTCCCGCTGCTGCCTGTAAGGAGTTTGTACATTCTCTCGTGTCCGCGTGGGTTTCCTCCGGGTGCTCCGCTTTCCTCCCACATTCCAAAGACGTATGGGTAGGTTAATTTGGGGTTTAAAATGGGTGGTGCGGACTCGTTGGGCCGGAAGGCCCTGTTACCATGCTGTAAATAAAATTTAAAAATTTTAAATTTAATTTAAAGCAGCAATTAAAGCACACTGCCTATTTATCATTACGTCACTGAAAATAAGTATGACGTTATTGTAAAATAAATTGAAGAGATTTGGCAGGCAAGTTACTGATAGCTCCTGATGATTAGTGTTAATTTGTGATAATTGTATCTCTAAGATGAAAATGTTGAACACTTTTAGCTTAACTTTTGGTGCTACTAATCATTTTCTATATTTTAGGCAATTCCAATAATATAGTACTTAATATGCTGCTTTTGGAAAAAGAAGCTTGTCCATGGTTAGATGCCCACTTTAAAAACAAAGAGGCATTTTGATTTTGTTTTGATGAAGGTACCTTTTACATTAATACAGTAGGTTAACTTTGGGTCAAAAAACTATTTGCATAAGTTGATAAGCTACTGGACATGTATAACTATGACACCACGTTATTAGAATTCTATTGTACATGCACAGTGTGTAAATGGGATAGGCAAAGAAGGACTAGTTGCTATCAGATGGAAGTTTTTGTATTTATTTTGCTGTGCCAATCCAATAAGCATTCATTGGAGATGTCTGGTGGATCATTCCAGGAGCTGCCAGTAGTTGTATTTCAATTTCAGAGGCACAAGGGTTAAATGATAAAAGCTATTGAAAGCTAAATATGTGCAGTCATGTTTTCTATTTTCATTGTTCTTTATGCAAGGAAGTGACTGTAAACATTTATTTACAAGTAGTGTAATCTTCTGTTACAAAGCTAAAACATTTTATCTTGAACAATATATTTTTTAAAAAGTCTGTTAAGTTACCCTGGAAAAGACTAAGAACAGTGCCTGTCATTTTCATTCAGTGTTGTACTGAGAATTTGTAGCAAGAGGAGTTCCAAAGTGCAACAAACATATTAATATTATTATGTCAGACATAAGATTACTGAAACACATTCTGTGCTGGAGCACTGATATGCTGTACACAGTAAAATTCTAAGAATTAGAATATGTTACTTGCCAAGTGATTTGATGGTGAGAACTGAGTAGTTTGTCCATTTGCCTCTTGTACAGCAGTTTTCTTTGACCATTAAGATATTTTAGCAGATTCAAAAAAAGTTAATACAATGTAGAAAATACTTGCAAATTGTATTATTGTTACTTTCTACTAGACATTTTTTTAATTACCTTGTCTAGAATTTTTCTACTTTTGGCAATTCCAGATTTGTTAGCTGGCTGCTCAGTGAAGTGTATGTACTGTTATGTAACTCTTTTTAGTTGGTATATTTATGGAACTAATCTTTTGTGTAGTAGGCACAGTTGGGCATTGGATTCCAGGAGTGTCTTTTATTGTTGCCCTGCTAATGTAGTAAAATCCTGTGGGATTGGCAGATACGGTCTAGTTATTGATGATAGTAGTTCTGTCATGGAGCTTGCAGAGGCTGGTGTTGGTACTATTCTTCAGAATTTTCATTTGCAAGTTGGTCAAGGTGTTGCAGGAGCACTTTACACAATTCTGAACAGTGCAAGCTTTGAAAATCTGATGTGAATATCATGCAAGGCTCTGAACCAAAGACTGTTGAACAAGCAAAATTATTGCATGTTATTGTACAAAAATCTGAAAGTTCCGAGCACTTTTCTGGGTGGATGTTTTTCATAATTATATTTAGATTTGTAGGATTTGTGCATAATGTATATAATTGGTTCTGTTCATTTATATTTAATTTCATTTAATCATGAATTCTGATTTAGCTCCTCAAACTCCAGGTAAAAGCTGCTAAGACCTGTGAAATAAAGAACTTGCATAGTGCAGTGCATTTCATCAACTTAGAATATCCCCAAACACTTCAGAACCAATTAACTATCTTTAATGAATGTTGTAATATAGGAAAGTTGTACAGCCATTTTATGCACAGGAATGTCCCACAAGTTGCTACAAAATATATTGTCAGAATCTGTTTTCTAATGATGCAGGTGAAGATTAATGTACATCAGGGCATATAACTATCTAAATTAATGCCACACGATCTTTTGCATTTACTTGTGGGGTGTATAAATGGTTGTGGTTTAACGTCTTTACTGAATGTTAGTACTTGCAGTAGTGCAACATTTTTCCCTGTCCATCACTGAAGTGTCATCTTGGTTCTGTTTAAATGAATATTAATACAAGACCTCTGCAGAACAAAATTGCTGTCAGAGGTAGCAGTTTTTTGAATCTCGTATCTCTTGATATTTGTCAGGATATATTAAAGGTTCAAAACAGTGGTCATGGGCATATATATTAAACATAGAACAGTACAGAAGATGAACAGGCCCTTTGGCCCCTGATGTCTGTGCCAAGCATGATACCAAATTAAACATCCCTTCTGTCTGCACATGATCCATATCCCTCTATTCTCTGCATATTCATGTGCCTATCTAAAAGTTTCTTGAATGTCACTATCATATCTGCTACCATTACCATCCCGGCAGTGTGTTTCTACCACTTATTGAAAATAAAAACAACTTGCCCTGCACATCCCCTTTAAACTTTCCTCCTCTCACCTTAAAGCTATGCCCACTAGCATTCAGCTATTACAGCGCCAGCTATAGGGGTTCGATTCCCGTCGCTGTCTGTAAGGAGTTTGTATGTTCACCCATGTCTGTGTGGGTTTCCTCCAGGTGCTCCGGTTTCCTCCCAAAGATGTATGGGTAGGTTAACGTGGGTTTAAAATGGGCGGCATGGACTTGTTGGGCTGAAAGGGCCTGTTACCATGCTGTAAATAAAATTTAAAATTTACCCTCAAAAAGATTCTGGCTGTCAATACTATCAATGCCTCTCATAATTTTATAAACCTTCCAAAGTTCTCCTCTCAGGCTCTGATGCTCCAGAGAAAACAATCCAAGTTTGTCCAATCTCTCCTGATAGCTAATGTGCTCTAATGCAGACAGCATCCTGGTAAACCACCTCTGCTCCCTCTCCAAAACCTCCACATTCTTCCTGTAATGGGTGACCAGAACTGCATGTAAATCTTCCATCCAGAAATGCAGTCTACCCAAAGTTTTATACAACTGCATCATGACTGCTTGACTCTTTGACTAGTGATGAAGGCAAGCATGCCATATGCCGCCTTTATCACTCTATCTACATGCATCGCCATTTTCAGGGAGGTATGGGAATGGATCCCAAGATTCCTTGGTACATCAGTGCTTTTAAGAAAATAACCTGGTGATGCTTGCCTTTGTTTTTGTCCTGTGAAACTTTAAAAGCACTTTTACAGTTCTATATGTAACTGCTAATTGCTGTACATGTCTAGAGTGAAGTATGGATTTTCTTAACGTTAATCATGTCATGTAACCATTGTTTACTGTATTTTGCTGGAAATCTGAAGTTGTCCATAAATACATTGAGACATTATTAATTATAACTTTCATTACCTTTCTGTCCAAGCAGTGGCAATGTTTCATGTATGTCTTGTAACAAAAATAACAATATTAATGCAAATGGATTTGTTTCTTTTGAAATGCTAAATAACTGTACCATTTCTTCACATTACTCAAGCAGTAAGTAGCTAAATCAGACATGGGAGGTTGATCCTAATCGCAATTTACTCTGTCTGATCAGGAAGCCACTTTTGACTTTATCTAGGGTAGAAATAGGAAAATGTGCTTAGGTTCTCAAAGCTGATAGCCAACTATATTAGCATTGGTGTGATCTTACTGTACCTGAGTATTCTTCTACTGTTGAGGTACAAATGAATAATGTCCATTTGAATTAAGTATTAAAGAAAAATATCCTCCAAGGAAAAAGATAATCTTAAGGACACAGTTAATGAGGGAAGAAAAGTGGCAGGGAAGTGTACATGATTATGCAAAAATCACTTCATGTATATCCCATTAGTGAAGCATCCATGTTATGCCCTTGAGATGCAAGGAATTACAAGTTTCTCTGAATAAAAGGCATGAACAGGCATCTTCAGAAAGCTTGCTAAAGAAGGGGCTCAAAAATTGTCTTGCTGGAAAGGAGCAATGGTCATTTAGCCCTTCTGTGGGGCACGGTGTGATCAGCATGGTTGACAGGAGAAAAGTATAATGGCTAGGAGGATCATTAAAAAGTGGCAATGTCTGGGACTGGGAGCCTAATGGTGGTAAATGCATAGGATAGGAAGTCATTTTGGATAGATTCATTTCAAAAGTAAGATGCACAAAAAGGAGTATTGTTATTTCAAACTTTTCTTCCACCTTTCCCAACTTCCCCCATCTCTGCATGTTACTACGACTTTCAAGGTTTTGTGGTTTCAGGTAATTTATACTTCCATGGAATTATCTGCTAAAATAATTAGTATTTTTTTTACAACAGGATATGATTGTTAAAGATTTTCTTCCTTTGTTCCCTTGGTGCTAATTTCTCATTGCCACCACCTGCCCAGGGAGGTGGGGGAGAACTGGTGAAATGTGTGACCAATGTGAACCACTTGGCACCCTGTTTTATAGCAACATTTTGAAGGCTAAACTCTTCGTTTCTTGCTGCTGAAGTGAGTGATGCACATGAAATTTTTATACACTTCTAGGTCTTAAATTTTACCTTTTTGTGGCAAATATTTATTTTGTTTTAAATTTAAGTGCTTGCCTATCACTTTAAAATATAGCCTTACTTTCAAGAACTTCACAACATCAAAGAGATGACATACTAATCAGTTCTCCTGTTTGAGTCTGTGACCCATAAAGCATCAACTGGATTAAAGCAGTTTATTGCAACCATACCTCCTAAGCTTTATTAGCAAAGGAAAGAAAATATAAATGTATGAACTAAGGGATATTTTTAAATTGAGATATTTCAATATTTCCTCTTGACCTCATTATAGTAAAATTCCAATAATCCGGTATGTGATTCTGCAGAAATTGTGGTGATTTGATACCTGGTTTACTCATTCTGGAATGTAAGCTAGGGGTCCAGAGTGCAAGTGGGATGTGAGCTTGAGCCAGGGGTCTGGAGTGTGGCAGGAGCAGGGATTTAAAATGTGGACAGTGTGTGTGGCTAGAGCTAGGGTTGGGTCAGGAACTTGGATAGGTTTGCAGTTGGAGCTGGGGTCTGGCATGCTTGTGTATTTTTTGTTCCTACCAGGTGTACTAGAAAATGTATTGTACTACTTTGTAACATGTATCTGGTTCTTAATGTGATGACATCCAATAGTCCAGAATTCTGCTGGCCCGGCACTACCAAAGTGTGGCAGATTATCGGTGTTTTTGTGTACAACTGATCTTCACTGCAGAAGATCTTGGGACCTGAAGGTGCAATTTACTACTAGCTTTAAAGCTAGTGCAATAAAATGTGCAATATTCTCAAGTTCAAATGTTATGTGAGGAATTGATAAATTCATTTTAATGTTGGTAATGGCAAAAATCAAATTCTTAATTTTGATTTCTACAACAATTCCATTAAAACCTGAATCTCCTCGATGAAATAGATCTACTTTAGATCAGACGTGCTGTTGTAGAAGTACATTGACTATTTAAAAATCAAATTCATTTGTAGATGCTATTTCCACAAGCTTCATTTAACTGTTCATTTGAGCAGGATTTCTACCTCAAATGCATCAAATGCCAGTTATGTCAGAAAAGTCTTTGGTTTAGTCTCTTCAGAAAAATTAAGATTTCCACCCAAAGTTTGTAATTGCAAATGTTAACTGAGTCTTTTTGAGCTTCTGGTTCAGCTGTGATATCCTTTCCTAGTACAAATTATAACTCTGCTATCGGATAACCAGCCAATTATTAACAAGTTAATTGATGCCTGGGTTCACATGTCAAGGACAGCCTTGTAGCCATGGAACCAGCAGAGAAGGGAGAAAGTTGCTTGATTAAAGAAAGGAGAGAAAGTGCATTATTGAACCTTAACATAAAAGAAACAGCTTCAAAATCACTTGTCTACTTACAACTTAATTCCAGCATTTTCTAAAACCAGCTCCTCTAGTTTAGTGGACAAACTGATTACATACAAGACTTGTTCTATCACATCAGGGCTCTGCCAATGACAAAAAAAATGTAAAGGATATATCATTTATGTGCTAGCACACAAATTATTAAAAGCATCCCCCAACCCCCTTCTCCCATCATTCCCTTCAGATGTACATGCACTTATATTGGTCAGCTTGGTAATTCTTGACCAACCTGGATTGTACAAAATGTAATGAAGAAGTTGGGACTGCATCTCCCATAAGGTGGCAAATCTCTATCTGCTACAAAAAGTGGATCAAAACAATTTAAACTGAATGTCAAAATTGGAGGTGCATTTAGCTATTCATCTGAATTACATAGCGAAACAACAGCAGAGTTTAAAGGCAGCTAAATATGAAGAAAGACAACCCAAGAGGAATTAAATTCTGTACATTGATCTATTTTTGGCTTCAGTTGAAATAAGCCTATTTATCATGTCAAATTAGAAGTTTTTTTTAGATGATCATAAGACTGCTGGACACACAAACTGACAGGAAAATCAAATCTTAAGATCAAATTACTTTTCTTACTCAACAATTCAAGTGACTTTTAATTTTTTTTATTCCAATGGCTATTTAATATTCCTGACTATATTAAGGAGTGTGGACTTTTCATACACTTTCTTATACCCCTGGGAAATACCAGCTGCAATTAATTTTTTCTCCACATTCTTCAACCAGTTTCCCTTCACAATACACCAAACAAAGTAAAAGTTCCAGTTTCAGGAGCTTTAATAACCAGAATTTATTTCCTCATTTGGACAGAGTTGTCAAACCTCTTAAATTGCAGAGTTTCACTGCTCTGAGGTTCAACAGCATTAGATCCATGATAAAACAAAATGTATAGGAAATAAAATCTGTGATATTAAGTATACTTTAACTCTGTGAGTTTGGCTCAGGTGGTTTGTAAAATAAAAATATATTTATTACTATGGTGTGGTGAAGGTATGAACAAAGGAACTTCCATTGATTTTCTGCCAAATAAATTTTCTACCAAACTAGAGTTGTTGACAAATCACAGCACATTATGAATTAGTTTACAACAAACTCTGAGATGAGACAATGAAACATCCAGTTATTGACAACTGTCCAAAGTTATGTGTTCTCCCAACTCTGCTGCACTCAAGTCACATCTCAAATTACTCTCCAGTCAAATTATTTTTGTTTTAAAGAAATCCAATTTGCATCTAAATGAATCAATACTACCAGCTTTCAACTTATTCTGTTACTCATACACCAGCTCACTCACACTTCCAGTTTACCCTGCTGTACAATTACAGGTATAGTTTCCAATATTCATCTTTGAGACACAAGCCCGTTTCAAAAATCACAACAATAGATGGTTGGTTAGTTCCATTTGTCAGTGTCCAATTAACACCAAACCTGTAATTTATTTATGATTGACTATGGTAGCTGTTAACCAACTTGCAGTACAAGTTTTAAAAAATGCTGGGAATAAATTTTTGTTGAAATAATACAATTTATATCCAATTTATACAAGATTTACCACATTTGTACTCTTAGCAATTACCATCTAACATCCTCTGTTATATTGTTTACTGTATAATTACCAGGCCAGACGTGGCAAAGCTCTGTACATGCTCAAAGCTCAAATCCAAGTACAATGGTCTTTAGTAGTTGGAGCAACATTCAGCCATACGTGCAAATTGAGCATCACATAGGTAATTTAGACTGTCACCAATTGGCAGTCCTTCATGTGAATCAATCATCATCAACATTGACTTATCATGATCACCCAATCAGGCTGAGAATTAAATTCCAATCCACTTAGGAAGACTTCCACCATTTCCCAAGATTTCTAGAGCCACAATTCACTAAATAATACTTCAGTTATACTAACATACTTTCCCAAAGAGAAACATTGCTTGCATGAGTGGAAATTTTGATAAAGAGTGGGAATTTTTGCAGTACCTTTTTCACAGATACAAATCTGCAAGAATTATTTGTTGGAAGTGGGAACAATAAACATTTTGGGAATTTCTCCGTTTTCTTTGTTTTTTGTTCACATGATGTTTATGCTATATTTCTTCGGG
>JARFYF010000012.1:47964300-47974714 GCA_030265395.1 Rhina ancylostomus | reverse complement strand
ATATGAGGCCCAGTATGTTCCCAGTCAACGTCACCGTTGATATTACGCAATACTTTGGTGCACCCGGAGGTCAACGTTTGAATTAAATGAATCCCCTTCTACACTAAATGCAATGGCTGTTTTGTCGCAATACTCCATATTTAATTAAATGCAATGGCTTTTTTTCTGTTGCATTGTCCTCAATTGCGCTGGACACGATTATGTATCTGGTTTGGGTTTTGTGTACATTGTTTCGGTGTCGATGTTTGAGACATTGTTTTTTTTATACAATTAGTTTTCTGTTGTAATAAAATGAAGAAGAACCTTACTGTATCAATGTTCTCTTACTCGTTCCTTCTGTAGACATGTGAACCACAAGATCAGATATGTGCAATTCCCATGACCATTTTAGAGATGACTTTAGTGGTGCGATTTTTTTCGTCTTATCGCCATCACCGGCTTCCCTGGGTTACAATAATCAGCACAGGCTTTCTTCATATCGGCGGCCAAAAAGGACACTGACATCAGACAGGTCCGGCTGTTCCATTTCTTCGACAGCCGTCCACCCACATATCCCTCTCACAGCACCAGCTGTGACATCACAGTGTGACAAGAGAACGTGATGTGAACCGCTAACAGATAATTGAGAGGCGGCGTCAGAAGGAGTTTCTCCAAATGCACAACCCAGCTTACTGCCATGCGCGACAAAGACCTCCTCGGCATCTGGAGAGTATGGCGAGCATTTTTGAGAAGTAATTTAGCAGCAGACCGGTTCCATCTTCTCCATTACCTTGGAAAGATGTTTTGAAACTGAAACTTGACTCACCGCCATTCTGTTTTTCCCCTTTGAACTTGTTTTTCAGATCACGGTCACGGGCATACTGTCACTCAGAGCCAAAGACAGGAGAAGCGATCAATTTCGAGTGCACCTTTGAGATTCCATAAAGAAATTACATTTTATTCTGGTACCGACAACATCCAAACACACAACCCGAGTTTCTTCTTCGGAGAGGCACCAGCGCCCATGAAAATAGAGCTGAATTTTCTGAACATCGTTTCCTTGTGGAGCTCCACACTGGGAGTAAATTCAACATTTTGACCCTCCCGGGATTGCGTCTGAGTGACTCTGCAATTTATTTAGCACCCTAGTATTCACAATGAAGGAACCTAGTTAATCACTTGTACACAATCTTCACGCTGCTGAAGCCAGATACAATCTTTACTCTGCTCTTTACGGTTTGCAGCCATGCTGAGAACTGGTCCCACAGTTTCTGAGTCGTCGGTCGCTTTCCCTTGGTGCAGGGGGACTCTGGTTTTGCTGTCAGTCATTGGGAAATATCTCGCTGAAATCTTTGCATTGCGATATTAACCGATGTTTTCTCCCGTTCCTGCTGGATGTATCTTACTTTCGAAACATCTTCTGGATGACAGTGGCGATGAAGGGAATGGACTTGGGAGTCGAAGTAATACAGATGCAAGATGCACTGAATAAAATAGATGGTATATTTTTACAAGAAATTACTGCAAAGGGAGTTATAATGAAAATTCCCATCCCCAGCTGCCCTTGAGAAAATGGTGGTAGATCCTTTGTTCAATTCTTAGACCTTGATTTTCAAAACCTTTGATTTGGTGACGAAAATACAGACATTGGCTGATATTGTTAGGTTTCAAGGGCTTTTTTCCTTGTCTTTTCTTTTATGAAACAGCTTCGGTTTTACTGGTGGGGGTAGATTTTTTTTATAATTAAAAATACTTCAATATTTTTATTAACTAACGATCACATGTGATTATCAGTTTAGAGTATTATGATCTTAAGTATGATTTAACACAACGTATTCAGTAGTATTTTTATCCTCCTTTTGATGCAAGCACTCTGCATTTTTTCATGGATTTAATAAAAATATTTCAAAAGAAAGATAAAATGGTAGTGAGTTGCCTTGAACCACCTCAGTCCTTCACGTGCGTCTTCACTCAAGGAGACAGTTCCTGGATTGTGACCCAGCGACAGTGAAGGAATCGGGATATATTCTCAAGTCAGGACGGTGTGTGGCCTGGAGGGCAACTTCCAGGTGCTGGGGTTCCCATTTTTTCCTGACCTTGTCCTCGTTAGTGGAGGTCGTGGTTTTGGAAGGTGCTGCCGAAGGCGTCTTGCTGAGCTGCTGCGGGACATCTGTAGATGGCACCAATAGCTGCATCTAAATTCAATATTGCTTTATTATATTTGGAAATTAATTAAACAGATGTATTGGGGAATGTTGTTCCACAAGGCGATGTATGTGTCCCGAGCGGTCCCTATAATGAGAACGGTAGACATGTGGCATCGCAAATATATTTGTTCAGGATTCCGTAGCTGATATCTGTTGGAATATATCTTGGTTATCAGTTTAGTATTTCATTTATATTGTATTACTCTTTATAATTGACTGATTGACTTCAGCAATTTTTATATTGATGGCGCTACAAAGCATCACCCTCGGTAGAGAAATGTGTTTGCATCTCGTTACGCAGATACAACTGCTTGGCACAATTGATGGGTGCAAATGGACCTCCCCGTCCGTCACTAACGGTGGTTAAGGCTTAATTGCCACAGCAGCGAATGATGTTGCTGCATTTGAACATTTCAGCTGGAGATAATGCACCAGGACTGGTCAGGACTGCTATTCAGGAGTACGTCTGTCCTCTGTCGGGAATCCTCCTCGGAAATAATTCACCTCATCAGGTCTCAAGTATAACTCTACTGGACCCAGTAAGGATCACTGGTGCACTTCGCTATTTCTCCGGTGAATTGACTGATATATAAACATCTGGAAATATTAATTGGTGGAATCTTGCAATTTTCTCTGAGGATGTTGTTCTTGGGGGGCGGAGAAGATGAAGCTGATTTGTCGGCATCAATTCAATTCAAAGTTATAGGGAGATACAACAAGGAAACAGGCCCTCGGGGTCACCGATTCTACAGCCAGTATCCACTACCCATTTGCACTGATCTCAAATTAATTTTATTTCTATTCTCCCACATTCTGTTCAATTCTACTCCTCGCCTACTGATTCTATATTCTATAAACGCTATGGACAACCCAAAGCGGCGATTTAACGCACCCACCCTCAGGTCTTTTGATGTGTGGGACGAAACCGGAGCCCCCGGAGCTTTCCCACGCGGTCACAAGGAGAACACAGAAACGCCCTGAAGCGAGGATTGAACAAGGTGTCTAGCGTTGCGAGGCAGTGCGTCCAGCAACTGCCCCACTTTACAGAAGCCGTATGTCACAATGTTGATCAAAGAGCAAGCTCGCAGAGAGCCCAAATGCAGCACACTGATACAAGACTGGAGTCAGGACACTTCCTCAGGACAAAACAGAGGCAGCAACTCGAAGGAATCTTGCCTCGGAGATCTGAAGAGGAATCCCAACATGAACTGGATCTACACAAAGGAATAGAGAACACAGGACTGCTCTAGAGTAGACCACTCTAAGCAACTGGGAGCCAAAGTATACACAAAGGTAGACCAATACTCTGGCAACTAGTGCTGGAGAAGAAACACAGGTACTTATGCCAGGCCCTGATGGGGCTCAGGTGAGTGGCATTATATAATGTCCAGCATGGAATCCATGTGCTGTATAACAAGGCATTAAAGGAGCCAAATTGAGGGCCAATACCCAGAACCATGACACTGTAACCTCAAAAATAAATTCACGCTTCGCGTATTTCAAATGTGATGCAGGTCTTTGCTTTCATCAAGCGTTTTTATGTATTTATTTAATTCCATACTCAGGATTCCTTTCCTCATTGTTCAACTTTCTTGATTATTTTGAGGAGGAAATGCGGGAGTTGGTAGACTTCTGGCAGCCCACCCAGACAGCTTTGGGACTGCATCCATTTTCCAGTCAGACCAGCGGCCATGACTGCGTGGCGACCACCCAAACATTTCAATGTGATGAGTTTTCTGTCATTCTGATGGGGCCACGAATCGGCAATGTCTCTGTGATGTCCAGTTAACCACGTCAGCATGACCTGCATTCTGTAGGTCAAAAGGGAGCACGAATCTCCGTCCGGTGTGTGGTCAAAGTGTCCTTTTGACCCCCACGTTCATCGGTAATGTGCAACACACCAGATTTGTGGGGAAGAAAGTGAAGAGATTATGGTTTAGGTCAGGGTTAAGAACAAACGCAAAAAAATATTAATTATAACTGAAGTCTGGAAGGAGGTATTAACCGGCAAACATTTCTTTGTCCATTATTTTATTGACGACGTGATTACGGACCGTTTAATCACATTAACATTTACTAACTGCTCAATCTATCTTCTTCATCAAGAACTTTGATGTTTCAGCGAAGAACAAATTGTGCGGCAGCCTCGGGAATCTAAGCGCTTGTTCCCCGGCCTGTTTTATAATTGTCTCATTGCTTAAGAGATGAGGCTTCATCGTGGCTAACCCGGTAAGGTTTGTTACGGGAAGTCTGAATTGAGNNNNGTTGAACCCGGTAGTTGCGGCCGTTTTCGTGCTCTGACGTTTTATCTGATGAATGAACCATATTGTGACCGGGTTAAGAGAGAGCCGCATCCTCGCAACCGCCATCCTTCGCATGAAATCTTCAAGCGAGGTCCTGTCAGTTCGTTCCCTGGGATATTCAGTCATCCCCTGTATTGGGATAAGAGAGGAGGTTTCTTCCATCTTCCTGAACACTTTCTGCAAACACCACCTGATAAAGCGAACCGCGGATCACCTCACCGCCCGCCGTTATAAGACAACAGTGAGCGAATCATCCAGTGACAGAAAAAGCCCTCGCCCTCACTACCGCAGCCGTGGGATGGGCTACCACAAACACACAAATGAACAGCCAAAACATTGAAGATTCCAGAGAAGAGATGTCATTTATTCCCACAATGCACCGAACATTGATTGCCGGACACCGCCCCCTGCAAATTAACCCGAATTCTGAAACAGTTTCTGGAAGGAAGGACAAGCCTTGCACAGCAGCCTGGGACCGCATGATCTACCTCCCGTAAAACAAGGCGATGCGATTCCTTGTTGCTGTCATCCTATGCGTCTTCTATACCAGTAAGTAACTTTTAAACACGCGTGGGATAAAGAGAACACGCGTTTTTCCTCAAATACCGAGATCGGATTTAAAAAGAAACGTTGTTTAATTGTATCCCACTCAGCAGTGTTGTATCGGAGCTCTTAAACGGGCTGAGCGGTAGGGACACGGCACCGCTCACCGGGACGTTGAGCTCTGGAAGTCTTTATTTCCGACGCAATCCTGGAGTTCGAGGAAAGGACGACAGTTTGTATTTACTGGATCCTTCAAAAGTTGTGCTTCTATCGCCGAGCAAATGCCTTAATCAGCCTTACTGACCTCTACGTCGCAGTTGTGCCTTGGGGCGAGTTCAATTCCTGACAACCCTGCCGCGCATTTCGCTTCGTCTTTTTCGACAGCACAGTCTGATTCCCCTAGGAGTGCAAGGAAACTGGGTAGAAATCCTTTCTTTTTCAATCTTTTTTTATTAGTTTTCAAATCAATACAAGTGGTATACGGCATCAAAGTTTGTACATATCTTACAAAGAGATCTGGTTCTCACTCAAATCTTAGATAACCAGACAATAAAATATAGGAAAAACAAGGTCCAGCGATCTCTTAGTTAATGAAGAGAGTATAAAAGAAAGGAAAGAAAAAAGGTTTATTATATACATAAAAAAGAAAAAGAAACCCCAAATCAATATGTAAAAAGTTATAAACAATATAAACTAAGCAAACAAAAAATAAAAAAAAATCAAAAACAAATGGGCCAAAATTTCTCAGTCGAAACAAAGCAATATTATGTCGTCAACTCCATTCCTCAAAATTAAAAAGTTAACGAAGGGGGATCTACATCATGTGGAAATGTTGGATAAATGGACTCCAAATGTCGGAAATCCGTGCATTGCCGACATTACCGACTGATGCATGTTCGCCCAATTTGCAAGTGTGAATCGCGCTCTGTTCATATTAAAATGCAAATATTGCTCAGCTGGACGTTCATAACGATTTTATTTTGTTCCTTAACGCATGTCGAAGGCGACGCTACAGGAGATTCCGTCGCGCTGTCCCAGTCTTCAGAGAGAGCGGGAGAAGGCGGAATGGTGACGTTGAGATGTACCTATACCAGCGAGTCATCCATCTATTATCTACATTGGTACCGGCAACAAGCCGAGAAGGAGCTTAAGTTTAGTGTGTGGAGACGTTCTTGGGATGAAGAAGAATGAAGAGGAGAGGTAATTGGGACCCTATTCGCCATGGAGCTCCAGACCACCTCCATGTCCACCAGTTTAACCGTCTGGGGTCTACAGCTGAGTGACTCTGCTCGTTATTACTGCGCCTTGACACCTACCACAGTGATGAATCTGTTCTTTTACCCGTACAAAAAATGACTTCGGCTGTGAGCTGGAGTTTCTGCCTGTCGCGGTTGTCTGGGCAATTTGTCTCCCACCTGTTTTCAGGTGTTCACGAAATCACCGAGAGAAGAGTAGATTAACCACAGTTAAACCTGTCGGCAATTATTTCCGGGAGCAGTAGAGAGAAATAACATCGTGTAAAAACAGAAGGATATCAGAATATTTCCCCCAATGCGAAGAGGCAGCTGTTGAAGCTGGGCTGCGGTTTGCAACCACGGGCTTCCTTGCATAAACGCCAACATACATTTTATTCATACTGAAGCAAGGCAGGGAGAGAAGTAAAAACAAACATGTTATTGGGGTTGCGAGAACACTCTGCTGGCGGGAAGGAGATGCTGGGAACCACGGACAAAGAGGGATCGTGGAGAAAGGTCCTGAGCTCAACACTTGGTCGGCATCAACGTGAGAATTTCACTGAGACATTTCTGTATGCTACTGTTGGCGACCTGGACAACATAACAAGCGAATGAGGATGTTTTGGGAACTAAATATCATGAAAGGGACAGCCGAATAAATTACAAAAGCAGTGACAAACACTCAAGATAAATAAGGAACCGATGATTGGGATAATTATAGAATGGCGCCAGTAGGATTTGAAGGTCTTAAAGAAGAACATACTTGTATGGGTAAGGAGTGTACCTATAGCCGTATAATATGCAAGAATGAACGAAGTAAGGTATGCGAAGGAATGTATAAAACGTACCTTACGAGGTAATCGAAAGCAGTGACTCCGGAGACCAATGACTGAAGACGACCTCCAGTCAGGGATTCAGAGAAGAACTCGTCAGCATTAAATTACGCCCAGGTTTATCAATAATGAGTGAGAAGTGGCAGGTGATGGAAGTTGTGTAAGTGAACTGATGAACTGTGTAACTGCAAGACTTGTGAAGGCAAAGAGGTAACGAGTCTGCTTTGAAACTACATAGTGAACCTTTGAGTTGTTTGAACATGTCCCGATTAATAAAGAGGTACAGTTTTTATGCAAAATCATTGTTTGGTGTGTTTTATTTTGTGGTGAATTTAGTTGGCAGCAATGCTGATAATATCCATCCTTCATTCTCCATGTGTCAGTAGTACGTGATTACGCATCTCACATAGAGTAGTGTTCGAGGCTGGTGGAATGTAATCAGAGACTGGGAATAATAGGAGACGGGTACGTCCTGGGAAGGCACCGTAGCACAACGAAAAGGTCCGTCGACCCTAGTTCGAAACGAACCATAGGTGCTTCCTGCGTAGAATTTACAGGTTCTTTCTGTGCTCCGGTTTCTTCCCGCATTCCAAAGGTGTATGGTTAGGTGGCCACTGTAAGTTGCCGCAAGCGATAACGTATGGAGGAGTTGATTGCAATTTGGGGAGATTAAAATTTGGGAATCAGAAATATTTGACCTTGAGTATACACCGTACCTTGTAAATAGGAGAATTTCTCCTCTCCATTTCCCTGTTTCAGTTGATTGGATTGACAAACGTCCTCATGTCCAGGAGCTTCTGAGAATCCGGCCACTAAACAGCACCGTGTAGACTGTTGAAGCCAACCAAGGTTCCGGCGTGCAACAGTTTCCTTATCTCTTGAGATTAACATCTGACGATCCCACTCGTCCTACTGGCGGAAGGAAGTCCCTTCTGTCACATAGGTCAAGCTGAAGTTTTGAAATGATCCGAAGAGAGGGGAACCTCACATCACCAGGTAAACGAAACCTCTTGCCCTAAATACTATCTATCCTTGTGTGTGAAGGTGGAGCAGTTACACTGAAGTGATGCATATCTGGCTTTATCAAAGATACTGATTATTTCATGAAGAGTAGACCGTCAAATCTCTTTGATTCGTTGTTGCCTTCATGAGGTGCAGAAACGTTTTGTGACAAAACACGGTATTTTTTTTGTTAACTTTGAAGAGACACCGCCCAGCAAGCATCCGACATTTAGAGACTTGTCCCAATGACTCAGGGAGAGAGAAATTCGAAACTTGCCATACCAATCAATGCCAAAACACGTAACCAAGATTTAAAGCAGAATTAATTGTACCAATCCGGAATTTTTATCAACACGCTAGTTTCCGGAACAGTGGCTTTGAATAGCCATTCGAGTAACGGATGCATTTCAAGGCAGGCAATATTGGTCTCTGACCCAGTCCGCCGATTTGAGAATTGCTCCCCATCAATGCAGAAGATTCTCACATGCTTCTTGAGAACAGCGTCAATTGGAAATGGGAAACAAATGTCGGCATTTCCTCGGACATCCCCATCGAAAGAAAGAACGAAAGAAAATGGAAGTGAATAAGTGAGCCGATTAGTTAATGAATGTATTTTTTTTCTGTGGATTAAAGACCATATTTCGCGTGTCCAACCAACCAGCCTCACCTCACTTCCACCCCTCGCCAAGAAGATTCCATATATTAGCAGTCAACCTGACGGTTTCCTTCGGGTGGATCAATTAGATTTCGAGCCAATAGAGGGAGCTTCATTCCCCCAAACCCTCCTTCCTGTTTGGATTTTTCAGCCTCTCCAGGCAGCTTTTGTAAATTCTGGGCCCCTCCCCGTGTCTGTCAGTTTTTGGGGGCAGTAAACCGCCACAGTGTCACCAGTTGGGGCTCAGACACATTCAGCCTCGAATGAATGATTTATATGCAAAATAGATACCTGACAATTTCTTCAGACACATATTTCATAGCTCTTTTGCCTATGATGATACCAGAAGACATATGGTTCCCTCCCTGTCTAATTACAACGAAGCGGGAACTCGGCCCCTTTACTTATTCTGGTGGTGTTTCTGGAACGGAGTCTGCTTTTGGCAATGTCCTGTAAAAGCCTGGATCTCAACCGCAGAAAATAATGCTACCTCTCTCTGAATCAGAGCCACTTCACCAACATTTATCTCTTCAATAAATTGTAGCAATTAATCAGTAATGTAGCACACCACAGGAACCTGTAGCAGAAAATTAATGTGGTCATTTCAAGGAATTCTGTGTATTTTACAAGTGGTTAATTCCCTGTGTTTCTCTTTCCTGTCGTGAAGAGAAGACTATCGACGGCATGCTATTTACGCCTCTTATTTCAGAACCTCCATTGACCCGGAGGAGTATATGCTCTGGAACCTCACTGCAACCATTCTGTTCACACACCCGGGAAGAAGTTTGTTACCCTCAGTCCAGGAAGCCCGTTATTCACTGAGGAATTGGTTGAAGCTGTTCCCTTTCCAAGAGTGGACAGGACATGTGTAATTAATATGACTGCAGGAGTTGGTGCAGGAAAAGAGAAACCCGAAACAGGTAAATTTTCTGAACTCGTTATTAGTGTTTTCTTTGGTGAGAAGATTAGATTGCAACCTGGTCTGAGATGTGATAGAGTGCGAAGCGGCTGAAAACCTTTCCGCGATTTTGTGCACCACTGTTCTCCTGAAACAGCATGAGATCCGGGCACAGAGAGACTGGACAGAATTAAACGCTGCAGCCGGGGCGTCAATTAGACGGGCCAATTTATTGTTTTGAGTCAGACCGCACGGGGTGAAATTATAGGTGACTAACTCCGCCTTGTCGTTCTGTGTGCAGCTCAACTTTCTTCAGTGATGTTACGGAGCCTGGAGAAACCATCACCTTGTGTGTTCCACTTAACGTTCACCAGAGGGCGCCCTCACCCTACAAAACAAAACCAGAAAGAAGAGAAAGTCCGCTCCATTCGTTCACTCGTTCCTGCTCTGCCACCCAGAACTCAATGGTTGAAACGTCAGTCTCACCCTTCTTCAGGCCCAGTCACCATATTCTGTGACCCCATTATCCCTGAAAATCCAAAGACCCCATTATGAGTACACTCAAACGGCGAGCTCCCTGGAATAGACTATTCTGCTCTTTGCTCTTTGTGAGCGTCATTAAAATGGTTTCGTCAGAATGGTTCTGACTCAACTGAAAGACTGCGCATTCCTGGTCAGTGTCCCCAGATTCTAAAATATCTTCAATATCCTCCAAGCATTTGCCCTGTTTAAGAATGTTTTGGGAACGAAACGTACTTT
>JARFYF010000012.1:47570084-47581631 GCA_030265395.1 Rhina ancylostomus | reverse complement strand
TCAGGGGCCTAGCATAAGAACCTGTGTTTCTCTGGCACTAGTTGCCAGAGTATTGGTCTACTTTTAGGTATACTTTGATTCTAGTTGCTTAGAGTGGTGTACGCTAGAGCAGTATTGTGTTCCCTATTCCTTTGTGAAGTTCCAGTTCGTGTTGGGATTCCTCTTCTGATCTCCGTGGCAAGATTCCTTCCAGTTACTGCCTGTGTTTGTCCTGAGGTAGTATCCTGACTCCAGTCTTGTGCCACATTTGGGTTCTTTGTGAGTTTGCTACGGATCAACATTGTGACACCGCAATCCCAGTGATTCGCACTGGACAATGCAAATCGGTACACATTTCTATAAGGCACAGCTGAACTAATTGATATGAAAGCAATCAAGCGATTTGAGGACCATGATTATATCATACAGGTGATTCAGAGGTCGTTCTTTGTGATGTTTATTCTGATCAATGAAGGAATGCACTGCATCAACATTGGCTGAGCCCAAGTGGGAGGCACAATCAGTCTCTCTGGCATTGTTTTGTGTGGTAAAACGATTTGAATCCCTTTTAAACTATTTTCACTGATTTCCAAATCAAAGAAAATGGATACTTCAAAACGTATAGCAGCTCTTCTCTGAACCTCCTCTGGGTCACAGTGTAAATAGCAGTGTTCGTGCAGGAGCTCAACAGTTGAAGCATCAACCCAATTGTCTCAAATGTTCGAAAAGGTTTGATCAAATTCCTGCGTGCAAAGGCATTTATTATTCGATAGTG
This sequence comes from Rhina ancylostomus, assembly GCA_030265395.1. NCBI lineage: Eukaryota > Metazoa > Chordata > Chondrichthyes > Rhinopristiformes > Rhinidae > Rhina > Rhina ancylostomus. Next base: position 47,580,877 of record JARFYF010000012.1, on the reverse strand, counting down.
AACAAAATATGCCACAGTTGTGGCCCACAGCAGGACAAAGCTGATAGAGATGGCAAGGAGTAAGATAATGGACCGTCTTCGGTTCTCTATCTCTGGGTCCTTTTCTCTCTCCCCACTTCTGACATTCCTAAAACTCCTACGGACGCGACTAGTCACAATAATGTGTCTGATCGTGATCGAGTTAAGTATCAAAATCAACCAGAATGGCACGACTGGGGTTAACAACTGTTCTGTCCACGAAAATGCGACCCATGCAGGGAGGATATAAAAATGTGTCGATATGAGGCAGCCCAGTTGAAATCTCGGAATATTCGAATTATAAACAAAAGGCCACGGGAGGTTCTTTAAACAGAAAATCGCGCTCAGTATCCCCAGAACCACCAACGCTGTTCTCTGGGTGCAGTATTTGGTTTTCAGACTCTGTGTGGAAATGGCCACAAATCGATCAAAGGTGAATGCGACCGTGAACCAAACAGAACAGTCGATGGCGGCATGAGACAAGAAGAAAATGCACTTGCACACAGGAGTGTAGAACAAAAAGGTGTTCCGCCAATAAAGACCGGCAATCTGATGTAATGTCACCTCGCAGACTATCACCGAGAGATCCGCCGTCGCCATTGCCACCAGGTAACATGTGACGCATTTAGATAGACCGCAGTTTCCGCGGGACAGCAGAACAATCGCTACCAGGTTCACTGGGAGAAAAAGAAAAAGAAATAAGGCACTGCAAAGGAACGAGTGAAATATATAACTAATATCAAATAAGAATACCTCCATTAGTCACATGTACATCCAAAAACACATTGAAATCCATTTTTTTTTTGCGTAGCGCTCTTCGGGGATCCCGGAAATATCGGCACGATTCCGGCGCCGACTTCGCACGCCCACAACTTCCTAACCCGTACATCTTTGGCATATGGGAGGAATCTGGAGCACCCTGAGTATACGCACGCAGTTACAGGGAGGACGTACAACCTCCTGACAGACAGCCGCCGGCATTGACCCTGGGTCGCTGGCACTGGAGAGAGTTAGGTAAACCGCTACACTGCCGTGTCCGCCCGGACAATGCTGGAAACAGTACGCACTTCAGGGGATGGAAATGTGTATTAAAAAAATGCATTTACTTCTGTTCAAATGATGTGCCCGGGGTGAAATTCTTAATTTAGCTGTTCGCTTGCCGCATATTTCGAAGGCACAGCTGCTCGCGGTGTCTTACTTTAGCTGTTGATGTCGCATTCGAGGTCAGAGCTTTAAGATGGTCATTCCAACGAAGCAAACGACTTTCTGTTACACTGCGCTCCATTAAGGGATGCAGCACGGCACAGTCCATGAGCCGTTCACCCAGTGGCTGTGAATCAACCAATCCCCCACCCCAAAGAGAGACAGAGAGTGAGAGAAAGAAATAGACTGAGTTAGAGTGAGTGAGAGAGACAGAAAGACAGACAGAAGCGTAAATAGATACACATGTCTCTAATGTCAATTTCAATCTCCTTGTTTCATCACAACGATAACTGATACGTGGCGAATATTGCTCCTACTAATTGAATTGCAGAAAAGCGGGTTGGCCCTTCAGTTCCAGTACTCGGATGTATGCCAGTGTCGAATGATCAGTATCAGAAGCGAAGAGGTATAGTAATTTAATGATGGACTGCATTTAATGAATGCATTTGAAATCTGCAGAATGGACTTCAGGCATTGCTGAACATGTCGCCAAATGAAACAGGATGGAAGGGGAGCAGGACGCGGCAATTCCCCATTCCCGTCGTGGTGACGAATGTCCGATGTCCCAGATACAAGGGTTAACCACTGTCTGAGTAGATCCGTCATTTTACATATTTCATCATTCATGTAACATAATAACATTCAATTCACCGGCGAGGTACCCCGGATTCCATTGACTAATAACGTGATGAACAACATCCCTAAGAACAGAAATAAATTGTTTTCTCAACGTTTTAATCTGAAGTTACCGATCAAGTGTTTTCAATTGTTTCCCTCTCCCTTGCCGCTGTGTTTTCCTGTTTCCTCTTTTGTCTTCAAAACTCCACCGTTTCCAGATTCAGTAACACGTTCCTCCAAGCATATGTCAATTGCAGCATTGAACTTTCAGTAACTTACCGGGTACTCCAGTCGCTGCCAGAATTGGGAAACACACCGCTTTGATCACCCATTCTAAACGCCGGCTCATCTCTGCTCAATGGGTTCTCCGTCGGTACAGTGTGTCTGCCGAATACAGATATCACTAACGGAGTTAAACCTGACACATTTATAATATGTATAAAATTCTGGAGTAACAATGAGGTCACCCTCTGCGGACTTCACCAACGAAGTTCTGCGCAAACATGATTGAGGTGTCATGAGATTTGGAGTAACCGCAACCCTCAAGGCGACTTCAACCAACTGAGCACCTTGTGCAACAGCACAGCTTAAACCAATGCAGATTTTGCATTTTCTTTCTTTATCCAGACTTCAGAGAAAAATAGAAAAAAGTGTTCTAATATTGTAATATTATTCGTTGATTTCGAGATGATCTCATTTCAATCCCATTTCCGGATTAGCAGACCCTGTTGTAATCCACAGCACAACTACTTTAAATTTCATTCCAAGTCCCATGGTCTTTCAGGTTCATTGCAATTGATCGCAGCGTTTCTCCTTGAGCTCCATGGAAATATAAACTGAAGCAAAATCTGATGTTAAATCAGCCAAGGCATGGGTGACATGTTTTTGTCGCGATTGTATTATGTCAGGCAGAGTCGTTACCTGGAGTCATACAGAGTCAAGTAAAGCAGTAGCTGTTCTACACTTTTGTCCTCCAGTTAAAACAATCAGAAGCTTCACAAAGTGAGGCGGGCACTGATGTGATACTGAATGAAACACGAATATTTCGATTTACTTTTTTAAACATCGTGCCATGCATGAAGATTATAAATGGGAAATACCATTATAAGGTGGCGAGAAGAACTGTGAGGGATGGACAGTAGGGGTAGGCGGGTGGGTACAAGGTGGTGATAGATCCAGGCAATAGGCAGTGTTAGGCACATGGGATGGAGGAGAGGAAAGTATATCTCCTAGTAGATGGCCGGAAGGTCCAAAGTGACCCGATCAGCAAGCAGATCTTCACATCCACACCCTTTTCGACCTTTCGAAGGGACCGCTCGCTTTGCAACTTTCAAGGTAACTCGTCCCTCCCCAACCATCCCGTTCCTACCCAGGAGCATTACACTGCCCCGGGCATAACTGTAACTCCTGGGACTGAAACACGTCCATCACCTCCATCGATGGAACAAAACAGTCTGTTCAGTGGGTGCAGAGATTTACCAGCACCTCATTGAATTCAACGACTGCATTCGGTGCTTCAACTGTGTCATGCTCTACTTGGCAAGCCGAAACTTGGAGTCGAGTTGACACTTTGATGGAGCACCTGCGCTCCGTCCGTTACGACCATCTGCGTCTCCCCGCTGAAAGTCACTTGAACTGCCGCTCCCACTCCAGTACTGATATGTCAGTACTACGCCTTCTCCGCTGATGGATAGGCTCTAACGCAAACTGCAGGAACAGCACGTCATTTCAAGTCTTGGGACCTAAGATCCTAACGGCATGAACATTGAATCCTCCCATTTCAAGTACCTAAAACTCACGTCCAGCATAACTCCTCTTTTCTTCCATCCTTTAGCCTATCACTCGTTTTTTTTTCTCCTCGATTGCCCATTTTCCTTCCCCTCCATCCATGGGTCATTTGCCTCGTTACCTTTCACTCTTCTCCTCGGAGATCTGCACTTCCCTCTCCCCCGGCATCTGCCTATCGCTGTCTCCCATTGGAATTCCTATTTTCCGATCTGCAGTCCTGAAGAAGGGTTCTGTCGCGAAACGTTCAACGTCTGCTTTTCTCCAAGGATACTGCCTAGTGTGCTGAGTTACGCCAACATTTGTTCTTTGTTCATCTAGATTCCCGCATCTGCAGTTCTTTGTTTCTCTACTTTCCAGCTCATTATCTTTGCCTTCTTTCCACCATTTAACCTGGCGTTCTACCCTCTTTCTTTCAGTTTAGAAGAAGGGTGTCTATCCGAAGCATCGACTGTCCATTTTCCTCCATCGATGCTGCTTGACCTGCTGAGTCCCGCGAAAGCTTTGTGTATTGCTCCGTTTGTTGTGAGGCTCAGTCTTGAGGTCTCCTGTGTGGAACTGTCAACACATCTGTGAAGTCAAAAGAATAAGCTTGGAATTTGCTGTGTTCTTTTCTAGAAGGCTCCTGCAAACCACTGCCCCACCCCCTCCTCACATACACCACTGACCATTATCTTAGTAAGTTTCATCGAAGCCAAATGGTTCGTCGGACGAAGCCACTGTCGGTTATGACAGCATTGTCCCAGTGAGAAATACAGTTGGACAGGGCACTTTGTCTTGAATTTTCCAAACTTTATATGCAAATTGTTTAGAATGAAACTGCCATCATATAGTAAGTTCCAAAGAGATCATTTTGTTCGTTCATTTTTCGTCACTCTAGCGCCTCGCCGTTTCTTCAATTTCGCTCTCATACTGCAACGGATTTCCCCAATTATACTTTCCTTATTCTCTGGCTGTGTTTGTATTTAAGTTTGTGTCATTGAGCAGACACAGAAACGTCTGGTGCGTCGATACGCTGAAGTCACCTTCACATTATTTTTCAAGTGGCAGGGATGAAAAGGTGAGTGGGAGGGTTCACAAATTCCACTTTCATTATAGTCTGCAAAGTCAACTCCTATGTTGCGATGATCCTACGAAACAAAGAATAACATGTATCCAGGATACTACGCAGGTCTGTGGACACCATTTGTTCCCCAGGTTCGACACACGATGGACCTTGCAGATGAGGCCGAACACACTGCAATAGGAGATGGTGGGGGAAGTAACAGCGTATGAATCCTGTGTCCCGCGCAGACTGACATGTCATTACACCCGAGGAATACGGTCCATTCAGAATTTCCCTCATGTCACGTGGATCTCAGGATAAGCTCTGACCGGTATGAGTTTGCGGAATATTTTGTCGTGCACCTGGACCACTGTGCTTAGAAAATACACAGCGGCAGAGGAATGCCCCATCTCATACCACCGGATTCAAAAACAAGAAGTTTCCGATAATCATCAGATTTTTCAAACGATCTGGGCAACCCGAATGTACCCTCAGCAACAGCACACGGCGGATCACCTCTTCCCCGGTCACAAACATATTTCTAGTTGTGATTTTACACTAATATCTTGTTCTTCGCAATGTTTCCTATGTTGTTTTGTTCAACGTATGGGCAATTTATGTTTAAGTTCTGTATATTGTCTGGATACACGTCTGGCCTCTCAATATTCCGGCATACAGATGCTTCTGGCGTCACAGAGGTACAGGTATGCTGGAGACGGTGCTGCCTCTGCATAAGAGAGGACAGAACAAAAGTATTAACATTGTTGGGGTATCGTCTGGTGAGCCCATGTGGATAGAACTTGGAAAAAAGATGGAATGGTCACTCAAATGCTGCTGTATTATGGAGTCTCAAGAGTGGACGAGAACTGGAGGAGCAGGTTTGCTGAGAAATGCCCACAGTTCTCAGACTAATAGGGTTGTATTTGTGGAGACATTAATTTCCCCAGAGTTCTAAGGAAACATACGGGGTGGAATTTATTAAGTGTGCTCATGGAAGTGACCTGATGCTCTATATCGAACGCCCTACTGAGGAGGGTGAAATACTGGACCTCAGGGCATGTTTGTGCATTAGCAGTCACTGAGTATCTTGGCTCCAGTGAGTACAATTCTATCAGTTCAAGACAGTGATGGAAAACGTTAGGAGAGATCCACAGGTGCGGGTCCTCAACTGCAGCAGAAATAATTTTGTGAGAATTCTCCAGGATCTCGCGGAAATCGATAGGAAGTGTCTGTTTGAAGGGTAAGGATTTAATTGCAATACAGAGGCTTTAAAAAGTGTGATATCAAGAGTCCAGGAACAGCATGCTCCTGTAAGATCGAAGGGTAAATCTGGCATGTGTGGGAACTTTTGCAGGGGCGGGATATTAGAGGTTCGCAGATCGTGGACGAGTGAATCCCTTGACGAAGCAATCAGGAGAAATCAGGAGGGCAAAGAGCGGGTGTCAGATAGATATTTCTGGTAAGGTTACGGCTAATCCCAATAGTTTCGAAGGATATATTAAGAGCAAAAGGGTGGCTATTGAAACTGTTGTCCCTTGAGAAATCAGCAGGGTCGCCTATGTCATAAGTGGTATGAGATGGGTTGGCTTTCAAAATAATATTTCTCCTGCGCGTTTACTGAAGAAAAATATCATAGTTAACACAAGAGACAAGGGAAACTTGCGTACATAATTTGGAGAAGATTCGTGTCATCGGGGAAGAGGTATTTGCAGGCCAGGAGAGAATTCTCGGAGGCCCTTGCGGAGACTTCTTCATCGCCCAAGTCTGGCGAATTTAGGGCCCACTCGAAGGTAGTTTATGCTTTCCGTTGTTCAGGAAAAGTAGCAAGGGCAAGTCAGGGAACTTACTTGCCGAACAGACTGATGTCAGTCGTTGCGAAGAAACTGGAGAGATTTCTGAGGGGCGTTATCATCATAAAAGTGTTCGATAAAAGAACGAATGTTTTGTCAATTCACTTTATATTATGCGGTTTTCACTTTGTTACTAACAAATTAACAGTTCATCAAAAGTCCTGATTCCGAGGATAGTGAATAGATAAAAGCTAAATTCAAAATTTAGCTAGGTGGTCTGATGTTTATCCCACATGTTCGCTAAGGAGCTGGTGATATTTTCATGATCTGAACTGTGCTGTTGCTTTATTCTTGGGATTAAAAAAGTCCAATTATCACCTGTGAAAGGATCCTCGACAAATTGGCCGAGTGGAAGGACCATTTGAATGAATAACCTGAGTTGAACACGATGGAATCCAGCAGTTCGATTTTATTTAGCTGTGCATGACTACCTGACGTCGATAGACTTCTATTCACTTGAACCTGCAACCATTCCTTCATGTTCTGCAACGTCATTATCACTATGTTTTCAATATAGTCAAAGCAATGATGTCGTTGATGCTGTATTCAGTATAATAACCTGCCACAAAGTGCACTCTTGCAATTTTTGCGTTACTTTATGGAGGAAAGCTCAAGCTCCCTTGAAGCAACCATTAAGTGGCAATTTGCGGGTTGACTGAAATGGCAAACAAAGCTTGATTATTGAGTGAGCGGTGACACTTGAACACCACGCAGGCTAATTGCAGCATGGAAAAGAGTCCACGGTCGGTGTGCATTCTGATCATTAATGTAGTCCACCTTCCACACACACTGCATTTTCCCAACTAAAACAGATGCTAATCATCAAGAGCTGCAATGCCATTCCAATGCTTTAACATCTTGCAATGGGGAAAGTAATGCAGAACATGGAACGGGGGGGGGAGGGGGAAAGAAAATACGATAAGGGACAAGGCGGAATAACAATGGATATAAAAAAAAATAAATGTCAGTGTGGACACAGGATGGAGCCAAATGATAACGTGTCGATTTCCGTCGTGCACCAGCTGCTGTTCCTTGCATTTTTGACTCCTTCTGGAAACGACAGTTTCCCAGACGGCCACAAGGTGGAAAGTTTCTGCAGTCATTTCCTACTATTTTTCCAGTGATGGCGAGTTCCCAATGAAACACAGGAGTGAAATAAACTAATGTGGCCAAAGGAAGGAAAAAATAAACGCGAAGAGAGGAGAAAAATAAAATATGGAAAAGAATAGATAAGAAAGTGCTGGAGGGCTGAGATTATTTAAATGAGATATAAGAGGCATGATTTTTGCAAAAAATGGAAGCTGCCTGGTATATTCTCTTCGGAAGATTGCTGGAAAAAGGTACTGCAGTAACGGAATTTTCTGTGGCCCATGTTACATGTGTGTGTGTGTGTATGTGTGTGTATGTATGTCTATATACATACGCACATACATATATATATATATATATATACACACACATATATAGCTATATATATATATATGTATGAATAATAAAAAGAAAGTAGAAAAGTTCAATTGCGATAGTTAACGGAAGTTACTGCCGTTGATATTGCTGTGTACAGCGTAAATTCATGCCATGTGATAACTGTTCCAAGTGCAGCATTTACTCCTCAATGTTAACTGTCCTGTAAACACTTACAGATGATGGAGAGGGATTGTGCGGTTGGAATCAGAATGAGAGCTGGGGAAGAGAAAGGTAAAACTGCGATTTCTCGAGGTTTTACAGCAACGGTCGCAGGTTTCAAACATTATGTTCCAGAGAGCACATTGAAGATGTAGCTTATTTCAACCTTTACTGCTGATATCGACAAAGGGATAGCAAAGTGACGTTTGAACAACCTAACATTGAATTGGCCAGTTTCAAACCTATCATCTCTTTGCGTAGTGTTGTCACCGTACACGATACTCTGCAACGTCTTTTTGAGATACAGCCGGTACGAATAATTTCCGGATTAATCAAACTGCTGTTAAAACTGCAATTCAATTCTGAACGAACTTCTTAACTTGCAGTCACTTCACATCGATTGTGTATTAAGCAACTGGCATGAATTTTATCTGGAGCAAGCGAATTACGTCATCAAATATTCTCTTTATTACTGAGAAAAGTAAAGACAGCAGACGAGACAACACCGCATGATAAAGGGGAAATCATAATTATTTACGAAGGATATGTATTTGAAAGTTTTGCCCTGAGTGAGAGAAACAAGACCATTGCAATTTTCTTGGAAATGCATTTTAATTACAAGTTAAATAAACCAGTGGAGCATCACAACTGCTGCAGCGAACATCACATTCGGTGATACCGCACATGGAAGACAATCGTTGTCAGTCACTGAGAAATAGATGTATGACATTGACCCATTGCAATCAATATCAATAACAACACGACCGGTCTGTTTGTAACGTTCTGATCGATAACTTTCGGAGTACGAAGTAGGGCAGGCGAACAATCAGTTGGCCATTGCAACAGAATACAATTTTGTGTAAAATCACTCTTTTATGATCTGGAGTTCGTGGAAATGAAAAAAAAATCATAATCACGTGACACACCATCTCAAGGGCCCAACCAGCTCACGCCTGTAACGTTGGCCGATTGAATCGCTCATGTACGTTAACACGTCTGGATAGAAATTGAAGCAAATCAGATAATTCTCAGTTCATCGTGAAGCAGAACCATTCTGATCAACAGTAAGGGCGTTAGGGTATAGGCCCCACAAAGGCTGAAACCTGGACTGTTCCACATCTCCAGAAGAGAAAGGTGAACCTTTGGCCCAGAAAATATCCCGAGTGACCCGTTGTCACTTAGGACATTGTTGCAGAATGGAAATTAGTTTCAACCAGGAAGTATGTACTTCCTTGCTCTCCCTGCACACATAATAATTTTAGTGCAACAAATCTTTCATAATTTATTTGCATGATATTTTCAGTGAGCTAACACAATCCAAAGTTCCAGAATAAGGAATTGAAGGTGATCCAGTGGACAGCGTTTGAGAAGGTTTTATCCGGTTTAACGTTCCTACCAGGCCCATTGCAGGTCCAGAGCAATCAAAGTGACTCTCCGGCACGTCACACCATGGCTGTGCTGGAGTTCAGCGCCGGAACTGATCGCGTTCCGATTGACCCATTATTCCTCTGAAAATAGATTTATTTCGATAACGATTCCCGAATCAAGGCATGAGTCATTGATGTGTTCGTTTTTATTTTCTTTATTTAGTTTCTTCGTTTCATTTATCGATGTGATTCTATTCAGCGAACTAATGTAAACACTTTCTGAATGTTTCCTTAAACACATTGTTTCTAAATGATTGCGGGATCTTCCATTTCAGCCAATATTAACAGATACAAGTGTGCTGGTGGTACTTTCTTATGCATATTAATCTTGGCTGACATCGAAGTGATTGACACTCACGTACGCGCTATATAATTATTCAAGCAACAGCAAAAGCAGACGGAACTTGTTGTCATGGTTCTGAACTGTGGCCCTCAATTTGGCTCCATTAATACCTTGTTGTCCAGCACATGAATTCCATGGTGGACTCATTAGATAACAATACACACCTGAGCCCCATCTGGTGTCTAGCATATGAACGTGTGTTTCTCTGGCACGAATTACCAGAGTATTGGTCTATCTTAGGTATACTTAGGTTTCATTTGCTTAGAGTGGTGTACTCTAGCGCAGTCCTGTGCTCTCTATTCCTCTGTGAAGATCCAGTTCGTGTTAGGATTCCACTCCGGATCTCCGAAGCAAGATTCCTTCCATTTACTGACTGTGTTTGTCCTGAGGAAGTATCCTTCCCCAGTCCTGTGTGGTGGCAGCCCTCACCTGGAAGATTGAGGCTGCAGTGAAGAGAGCTCAACGGACCCAGCCTGACCCACGCAATGGGCCAGCCAACCGCCTTTTTGTACCAGAGTCTGTGCAGTCTCAGGTCCTGCAGTGGGGACATTCTTCTCGTTTTGCCTGCCATACGGGGATTCATAAGAATCTCTTCCTCCTGAAGAAGCACTTCTGGTGGCCCTCCATGGACTCGGATATTCGTTCCTTTGTATCTGCCTGTACTGTCTGTGCCCGTGGAAAAGCCTCCCACCGACCACCTGCTCGGCTGCTTCGCCCCTTATCTGAACAGAGCCCTCCATGGTCCCATATCGCCCTGGATTTTGTCACGGGACTGCCCCCTTCTCAGGAAAACACCGTTGACCTCACCATTGTGGACCGTTTTTCCAAAGCAGTGCATTTTGTGGCCCTTCCCAAACTCCCTACAGCTCGGGAGACAG